>JARYGA010017119.1:0-26613 GCA_030545235.1 Helianthus tuberosus | reverse complement strand
GACTCGTGTATAGTGTAACATTTGATTATTTCCGCAGTTTTGCACTTTTTAAGAGATTATCTTAGTTATTGTAGTAGGCCCCTCTTTTGAAGGTGACGTTACCCTCAACCCAGTAGTTTGAGTCAGCAAGGATACAATCCTAAAGGGTTGGATTATTGAAAGATAATTAATTAAGTTATTAATGCAAATTATGGTAGGCCCTTCTTTTGAAGGTGACGTTACCCTCGGCTAAGTAGTCTGAGTCAGCAGGGATACAGTCCTAAATAGCCGGGTTATAGTATTAATAGTAGCGTACATATGAGGGGATCAAAGAGTTTGGACCCCCGCCATCCAATACCGTTAAGTATTGAAGGAGGTCTTACTAAATTTGACCCAGGTCCTTGCAGGATCTATACACTGAACAAGGCAAGACTTTTACCAAACCGTTCCCTTAACCCCCGACCAGGTAGCCAACATACCTCCATATAGACCGTGGAGATATGAATGGTGAAAATCTTTTATTTTATATAGACAGTAAAATAATGCCAAGACACCACGGACAAACGATAAGGAAAAATCACCTTCAACATAAGAAACTAGTTATTAAAGTCATTAATACAAAACCAAGTAAAAAGTGCGAAAAGATTAAAAATAAAAAGTATTACACTAGACACTTTGTCTTCACCAAGTGATGTAAGAGACTTAGGCAAACATGGCCTTGATTGTCAAGAACTCTTACGATCAATCTTGGATCCCGAGACGACTCACACACTCTATGATGGACAATGGATGATGGTGGTGGATGATGGTGTTATGGTGGTGGTGGGTGGTGGGTGAAGTGTGAGAGAGGTAGTGTGCCAAGGGATGGTTTGAGCTTAAGCCAAGCACTCCAATTTATAGGCTGAACAGAAGCTCGGGCAGGGCCCCGTGTCCAGTGGGCATGGCCCCGTGTCCACATCCTTCTCTTTCTTCATTTATTGCAGCTTGTCTGTATTAGTTGACCACACCCCTGTGTCCGCTGAGCACGACTCCGTGTGCAGAAGCGTATCTGTACTATGAATATTTTCCTGGATTCTGTGAATCTTATAGTTGACCACGGCCCCGTGCCCACTGAGCACGGCCCCGTGGTGGGCAATGGAAGCTTCTACCACTTTGTCTTTTCTGCTGACACTTGGGCACGCCCCCGTGCTGGCTGAGCACGGGGCGTGTTCAGTCTTCTGTCTTCTTGTTTTGCTTGGAAAGATGTTGTCGTGGGGTCGGGCATGTCACGTTTGTTCCTTTTCTTGTATTTATGTTAGATTTTACTGTCTTTTTGCTTCTTTTGTTAATTTGAACTCATTTAATCCTGAAAATACAAAAGGAAGACAATAGCACACTTTTTCCAACATTAGTACTAAAAAAAAATTAGTTTTATGCCACAATTGATGTAATTTATATGTTGCATTTTGCACACGTCAATTTCATAGTCAAATCACACACTATAAAGTTTAAAGTTATCGTGTGTTGTAGTTTGGAAAGATGACCGAACAGAGATCTGAATAACAAACTGTGGAGAACTTGTTTGTGTCGGGTTCTTCTGCTATTTATTCGGAATCGATAAATAACCAACACGAAGATCTCTGCGATCGCTAAGGTTTCCATCAACGGACTGATCGGTAACGTTACTCTACCTGTGCTCCGATTTATGCGGCATGTTCCGATCAACGTTTATCGACATTGTTAAAGGTGATGAAGAGTTTAGAAACCCTAGAATGATTGTGTTTTTACGGGAAAAAAACGTGATACTTGAAAAAACACCATTATATACGGCCCGTATATAGTTTACTGCCCGTATACATGTGCTAACATAAAAAACCCCACAAAAATAAATCCATTGAGCCGTATACGTTTTACAAATCGTATACACATGTATACGGCTCGTATAACTATATACGGGCCGTATATAATAAAATAAAAAAACATTCCCTGCGCATTTTCCTATTAAAAAACATTCTATACGAGCCGTATAATTCTATACGGCCTGTATACAATAGGGGGTGTGATACGGCCCGTATACAGTAGGGGTGTGAAAATAAGATATAGGGTATGTGGAAATAAGGGGGCCTTTATTAAAAGTAAAAAAAAAAAAAAACAAAGGGATTGGGCCCACGACTCCATGTTGGTTTGGGTTTAGGGCCTCTTCGTTTGTTTGGTTTGATTAAGGGTGCTACTATACGCACCCCCTATTTACTTTTTTCACTCCCCTACTCTCACATGCTTACAGGTGGGGCCTGCGTGGGACTGACAGTTTTCCTCTCACAAGGGGGGTGTAATCAGGAAATAGGGGGTGCGTATAGAATGAGCCTTGATTAAGAGTCAACCTTGTCATGCGTTGGACACACGCGAGAAGTGATTTGATTTGAGGGTCATGACGTAACCACGTGTAGGAATATGTGGAATAGGGAGTTGATAGACTCACAGTTAGCTGTACTTTAGATCGGGTGGTTCCTAATAAAGTGCTGCTACTCCTTTTTGGACTTTTCTTAAAGGTGTTTTCTACTAAAATATCAAATCCAACAGTAATCCGATACAAAACTTTTTGTAATAACAATATGCTCATTCTAAACACACCCCCCTCCCCTCCTGATTATACCCTCTTGTGAGAGGAAAACTACCGGTCCCATGCGGGCCCCACCTGTAAGTATATGAGAAGAGGAGGTGTAAAAAGTAATTAAGGGGGTGTAGAAAGTAGCACCCTAACAATATTCGTTTCAGTAAACAAAAAATATATATATATTTTTTATGTAAGGTATACAATTTGGTGTAAAAAGCTTATCAACTGTTATAGCTTTTTTAATCAAAATGTTATAACTTTTATTTACTTTTGCAAAAGAGTTGTACCATAGGATCGTTTATACCATGTTGTTTTGTTTTTAAGTGCATTTTTAAACTAGTTATTATTTACTTATGTCGTTGTAGATTCTTTAATTAATATAAAGATTTAAATAGCACTCCCAATTTTTAATTTATACTATATCACTCTCAACTTTCACCAATTGGCTGATGGCACTCCCAACTTTTAATTTGTATCATATCTCTCCCAACTTTCAACGTATTGGCCGATATTATTCCCAAACTAACTGAACTCTAACCCAATTAGTTTTTTTTGCTGATATGGCACTTGTGTGTTGACATGGCATTTGACGTGGAATTTTGTATAACGTAGCATCTGATGTGGCATCTTACTTGACTTTTTTTGATGATGTGTCGGCTGACATGACACCTGACTTGGCTTTTCCGATGACATGGCGGCTGACGTGGCATTGGTTTGATGACGTGACAACTGATTTCAGCAAATTGAGTTAGTGTTGGGTTAGTTTGAGAGCGTTATCGTCCAATAATTTGAAAGTTGGGAGCGATGTGATACAAATCGAAAGTTAGAAGTGCTATTAACCAATTGGTAAAAGTTAAGGTTATTTAAATCTAATATCCATTAATATAAAATTACCATTTAGATATGTTACTTGATATAGATTATATTATCAAAAAATTATTCACACCAAGGATATATCAGTGACCTCGGCACTTTTAATCTAATAAAGTTTGAGTTCGTCTCATTTCAAACCTCATATTAAAATTTTAAACACTTAAAAGAGAGTTGATGGTATATCATTTCTTATAAACTATCCACATTTTCTTTTTCTAATATCTTGTAAGAATATTTTACTTTGGTAAAGAATAGGGCTTTACACAAACCGAACGAACACGACATTAATGAATGCACATGTTTATGGACAATTTATGAACATTTATCAAACGAGAGTTCTTATTCGTGTTCGTTCATTAAGGAAATAAGCATGTTCATGAACACTTACGGAACATAGATGAACGCAAACGAACACAAACAAATGTTCATGAACATAAGTGAACACAAACGAACGTTATATATTCATTTAAAAACACAATCTGCATTTTTCATTAGAAAGATTACGAAGAATCCACTAAACATAAATAAATACTTAACATAATTAACACAAAAAATAAAATATTCGTCAAACTTTAACACAACATGAAATTGAAATGGTCAAATAAGAGATGTTGGCAAAGGCGTATAGTATAACTATGGTATCAAAATTTTAAAAGCAAAAGCCAATAAAATAAATAAATATAATATAATATAACAAAACCTTTAAATGAACACATTACTAGACGTTCACGAACGTAAACGAACAAACGCAACCTTTGTTCATGTTTGTTTATTTAACTTATTGTACGAAATTTCTTTTTTGTGTTTGTTCATTTATTAAACGGCTTTCCAAACAATTCACAAATTGTTTGTTAAACATTTGGTTCGTTTACGACCCTAATAAAGAATAATGTTTTTTTAGATTGAAATTCCTCAGCTATCCGTAAACTTTCTGTTTCCAATAGTATAATATTATTCCTATTAAACTTATTTTTAAACTTAAAAACATTTTATAATTAAAATACTTAAACTTCTTTTATTTTGTATTTTGCCCTCCCATTTTTTAACGGGCAATTAAACCAACATTATTCCAGTACACCAACTAGCAAGAAGCTAGCGCTTAGACCACCCGTAGTGGGGCGTTTTTTTAAAAAAAAATTCATAAAAAACGCCGGAAAACGCCCCGGACCCCATTACACCCGGCGTTTCCGGGCGTTTTTTTTTGTTCAAATTTGTTGTTGGCGTTTTTTTTAAACGCTCATTTTGTTTTGTGGAATGGTTGACCCACCAATCATTTTGAACAACCCTCTGACAACTTTTGAGAACCCCCACTTTTGCATGTGACCATGTGTTTGACCAGCCAATCACCATTTGTTTCCTTTTTTTTTTAATAATTGGAAGGGGCGTTATTGGAATAATGCCCCACTACGCCACTTTTGCTATAATGCCCAACGCTGACTAGGATGCCACGTGTCGGATAATGCCCCATGGTGTGGGCATTATTTTTGTTCACCACTACAGGTGGTCTTACAACCTATTACATCAAAATCGCGAATATAACACGAAACAAATGAAAAGGAAATATTAATCCATACAATCTAATCTAAAACATTT
This sequence comes from Helianthus tuberosus, assembly GCA_030545235.1. Lineage (NCBI taxonomy): Eukaryota > Viridiplantae > Streptophyta > Magnoliopsida > Asterales > Asteraceae > Helianthus > Helianthus tuberosus. The sequence goes on along the minus strand of JARYGA010017119.1, from coordinate 21,575 downwards.
CCTGTCCTCCCAAGTACCGGGTTTAGTCCCTAACTTTTTTTAAAAGTACATGGATGTTCCTTGTAGTTAGCATTTTCTAACGCATTTAGTCTCTAACTTAGACTTGCTGAAACCTTTAGATTTGTTGGCTATGAACTAAATGTGTTGCAAAGTGCAAATCACAGGGACTATCGATGTACTTTTGAAAAATTATGGACCAAATCCATAATTTTAGTAAACCACATAGACCATTCGTGTACTTTACTCTTTAAAAAAGTTAACTAAAACAACTATAGTAGTAAATCTCTATTATAACTATTTATATTTTGTTTAGTAAACCCGTGTAATACACAAATTTTAACATAGTTTGTAATAACAGGGATTAAAGACATCTAACATGTCTTCTTTAGCGTAATTGATTCCTTAAATTTTAGTCCATAAAATACTTGAAACGAACTTTTATTTTCTTTACTGAAAAGTTATGGCTTTATGACTAGATTGCATTGCAAATGTCGATCAAAATAATCATTCTTTATCGCCATTTTTGCCTACATTCTGATTCTATCTTTCCTTTGATCATTTCATAGTCCAATGATTTAAATCAGCAATGGTTAACTTTATAAAAGAATATGTATTTTTAAGACGCAGGGAATAGTATTAAACAAATTATTCTTTAATTATCTTTTTGTTTCCACCACCCAAAAAATTCCACTCAGTAATCAATTCCCCTTCCGAGCTTACATAATATACTGTTTATTATTATTATTATTATTATTATTATTATTATTATTATTATTATTATTACTAGGTGGACACCCGTCCGATTGACACGGGTACATCGTAAACATTGAATGTAAAATATGATGTGAAATTATTTAATGAATTCACGTTCGCATTATACTTAAGAATACATTAATAACGTTTATTTGTAAATCTAACGGAAGTACGAAAAACCCCCTACGGATTCTGTCATTCTCAACTTGTCGGATGATTAATTTAGACACAAGAGAAGCATAACGAACCACAAAACATGTTTACTAACACAAATATTCTTTGTTTATAAATCTGGTCCAAGCCCAAACCTTATTTATTAAATGTGGTCCAAGCCCAACACCTGTTTATTAAAACTGGTCCAAGGCCCATATGTTGAAACAAAGAATATTTTAATTGATTATTTTCCATCAGTCGCATTGGGTTTTGTAAACATCATCGACGACGATTGAAGATCAGCACAACATTAGACCAGTTCTATCGATTGAAAGGGAAGAAGACTTGATTCAAGATAACGAACAGAGATCAATCGATACCGCATAATCATCGCCGAATCCACGAAGTATTCTCTTCACCTTCAATTTCATCTTTTACTAATTTAGTATATTTGGTTTGTTTGATCGAAAATTTCTTATCATTTGGCTTTCTTTTGACGTTGTATGATTCAATGTTGTTGATTATTTACATGTAAATTCTAAAGATTTTGTCTATTTGTGATACTTAATCGGAGGATTATAACTGTTCTTGACATTGATGTTGTTTAGGTATAGGTTTTAAACATGTTTTGTTGATGAAATTTAGATTTTTTGTGTTTAACAAATTTGAATTGTAGTATATGTATGTAATACTTGATAAATTAGGGCTATGTTAAAAATCGCTGTTTATCACTTTTTTGTATAAAGATTTTGTAAGTTTCAGTTGGTGTTCTTGATATTGTATAAAGATTTTGTAAATTTCAGTTGGTATAAAGATTTTGTAAGTTTCAGTTGGTGTTCTTGTAAGTTTCAGTTGGTGTTCTTGATATTAAAAATCACTGTTCAATGTTTAGTATAGTTTCAGTTGGTATTCTTGATATTGAAAAAGATTAGATAAATAATTTAAGTCTTCCACAGATTGAGTTATAATATTTTGGGTGTTTCACATGTTATGTATGTTCATATCAGTTTTGGTCTTTCACAATCTTATTGATCATATAAAATCTTAGTCGAATTGTCTTAACGAATTATTATAAATTCTGGTTTGAAATTATTTTCGTCGTTTGCACTATGGTAGTTTAGATGATACAGTTGTGTTAGTATTATAATAGCTATAATGATAAAAGTTTTTGTCTATGTTTATATGTAAAAGATTATGTGAACAAATATTTGATGAATTCACATTCACATTTTAGTTAAGTATACATTAAACTTGTCGACTGATTAAGTACAGACACAAGAGAAGCATAACGAACACACAAAACATGTATAGTTCACCAATTTGTTTGTTGGAGTACTGACAGTACAATAATATGAGGATTGTTGATGCAAGAAATAATAGACCAAGGATAGTAGCAAGGCTGGTTAGGCAAAAGGGTTAAAGGGTTTAACTTTGCCTAACGCAGGTCGTGGGGTCCCCCCACGTTTGCAAGACGTGGAAGGAGGTTCACTAGTTTGTTTTTATTGTTTGCTGAAGATCCTCTTCTGAAGTATATTCAGATTCGGATGAAGGAGCAAACAGAATGTGTGTGTTAGATGTGAGAGGGAGTGACTCGCATGAAGCAAGTACTCTTAGCGAATGACCAGAGTTTTAAGGAAACAGGACTGGCCAGGAATGTCCCAACTCAGTAAATGAAGTGTCAAATATATAGGAGAAGACATCTCCCAAAGAGGGATACATTTGACTAGTGACCTTGCTTGCAGTGAGGGGCTTGCCCTTTCGGGGGTTGAAGCCTTCTGACCCCTGGATAATAGCGCGTGCTCTGCAGACCTGCATTGCTTTTGCGGCTGGTGGGTTGGTGAAGCAATCCGGGGATGTGACGGGTTACTGTTTCCGTATTGCTTTTCCCCACCTCACAGCTTTTTAACCTTCGAACCATTTAACCTTTCGAGCGTGTATATACTTAAGTCATTTTATTTGATCTTGGGCTACCCCCGTCATCAAGGATGATTAGAGTTATTTGATAATCAGTTCTTTGTTCTGCTTTGGTTTCAGTTTTTGATAACCAAATCAATATCAGTGAATAAACTTATTAATTGGTTAACATTCAAGAAAAAGGGTCAATAAATGGGTTGATTTGGGTATTTTTTTTTGTTAGCTAAATGGGTCACTCTGGTCAAAATGGGTTGCTGAAACTACTTTGTTTAATGTTTGCTTGTTTTGTTTTTGTTCTATGCTATCGTAGTAGTATCAAAACAGAAGGTTTGTTTGTGATGTTTTTGTGAAAATATTGTTTGTTCTTGGAAGGTTTCTATTACCTACTTTGTTTAATGTTTGCTTGTTTTGTTTTTATTCTATGCTATCGTAGTAGTGTCAAAACAGAAGGTTTGTTTGTGATGTTTTTGTGAAAATATTGTTTGATTCTTGTGGGGTTTTGTCACGGGTATCAAAACAGAGGTTTTGTTTGATTCTTGTGGGTTTTGTTGAAATTTGAGTTTCTTTCTATGGATGTTTTTATTGTATGGAATGGCTGCGGATGTAAAGATACGCAAAACACCAGCTACGAAGGCGAGAACACTTGACAACCTCCTAGAAGATGGTTCGGTGCACATAAGGAAGTGATTGATCAGAACGATCAATTGCATATGAATGAATATAACCCCAGTGGCAGATATGTAATTAGCGAGCTCTGGAATTTCAAAGAAAATCGAAGAGCTACACTAAAGAGGGTTATCAGCTACATTCCGAAGTGCACCAGTCAGTAAACATCCATAATTTCTTTCTTTGGTATGACGTTTTGTCTCTGTATTGTATGTTACGGTCTTTTGTTATCGAGTCTGTAACTTCCGTCAAGTCTAGAAGTTGGATATCCTTCTATCTTTCTTGGTATTACGTTTTGTCTCTGTATTGTACGTATAATGCAAGTGTGCATTCAATACTTTGTCCGACTGTGATATATTGTTTGTTAAACATGTTTATATTGTTTGCTTAAAAAGAATGTTTCCAAGTCTGCTAACCTTGAATTCTAAATTCCAGTTGACACTTTATAAAAGTTTACATTTAATATACAATTTAGGCTTTAATAATTTGTTATATATAGTATACATTTAAATTATTAGATTGCATTTATTTAAAAATAGTTAATTTGAATTATTAAATCAATGATTTCTTAACAAAAAAGCAAGAACCGAATTTAGGGGCTCATGTTGATGTTTCACTCATACCACATGAGCCCCTAAATTTGGTTGTCATTTTATTTGATCTTGGGCTACCCCCGTCATCAGCCCCCCAAGTCAGAGGTTTTTGGGGAATGAGCTCAAAGACTTCTGACTTTTATACATGTATTTTATTGCCTAAAGGTTTCGAGGGTTCAATGCTTGAAGGCTTAAAGGGTTGTAGGCAGTTAATATTTGAATTTTAAATAACTGACAACCGATTTGATTGATGTGTGGCAGTTCATAGGGTGGCGGTTTTTGCAGAAGTTACTGTTTGCAATTATCACCCCTATTTTAGGTTATTTTCTTTTATATTTGCATTTTTCATTCACTTTTCACATAATTCCATCAAGTTCCTTCCCTGCGATTTCTTTCCTCTTCTTCAAGGTTAGTTTCGGTTTCCTTTGTATTTTCCTTACATTCTTCGTATTTTCTTGCAAAAATGGGTGCTCGTAAGGATTTAGCAAAATCCTTTTCCCGATTAACACAAGAAGAAGTAGAATCATTTTGTGTGGAATATGGTATTGATAAAATGTTTAAACCGACCGCTCCTGCTTGTGATGTTCCTATTGATAAACCAACCCCTGGTTCGATTGCTCTGTATTGCCGTCATTTTGAGTTTTCGAACCTTCGATATCCTTTTTCTCTCTTTGTTTTGAATCTATTGCAATATTATCGAGTTTCTTTTGGGCAAGTTCATCCGAAGGGCATGGCTAGGGTTTTGCACTTTGAGGTTTTGTGCCGTGCCCTTGGATATGATCCTTCCTTGTTGCTCTTTCGCTGGTTTTTTCGTTTGGCTAAAAATGGTGATTGGTTCACTTTTGAAACATCCAAGGTTGATTCTTGCCTTATTTCGTCTATGGTTACAACACTTGGTACTTGGAAGGACCGCTTTTTCTGGCTCTATCGTTCCATTTAAAATGGTGTGGAGGCACCCAGATGCCGTTCTCAATGAACCGGAGCCCTCTGAATCTGAGTTAAATGATGTTTTTCTCAAAGCCATCCGGGAGTGCCCTTCGAGGGTTCGTCCCTTTCCTGAACATTTGCTAGTTCTTTTAGGGGTTAGTAAATTGTGGGAAAATGCTGATCGGGATCCGGTTCTAATGAGGAGTGGCACGGGTATGCGTTTTCCTTTTTTGCCCTCTTTGCATTTTTCTTGACTTATGCCTTATGTGTTTTGTTTTTGTTTTGTTATATGCAGTCATGTCCGCCTTGGATTTCATTAAGAGTGACGACACTTCTGATGTTGTGTTTGGGGATGTCCCATCTGTTCCTGGTGAAAATGTTGTGGTTAGGACTGCTGAGCAAAGGTTTGAGGGCTCGGGTTATATTAGTACTTCCAATGTCAAAGGTTTCTCTAAGTCTCATGCTCCCAAGTCTTCGACCCGTCGATATACCCGCCGTTTGTTGAAGGCTGCTCCTCAATCCACTTCTACTGAACCAGTGGATTTGAGTGATGATATTGAAGTTTCTGAAGATCAAGGTGTTGAGGCGGGTGCTGAAAAGGAGAAGGAACTGGTTGTTCATGGTAAGAAGGCTTCAGCCAAAAAGATTATTGCTACCCCTGTTCAGGGTTCTTCAAGCAGGGATGTTGAAGGGTTGGATCCTGATGAAGTTTATATGCCTGGTTGGTCGGTGAAAAATGATGACAGCTTTAAGGATGCTGCTGTTTGTGAAGATGCTCTGAGTCACATTGCTCCTCCTTCAGTTCATAATACTATTGCTGGGATGGATGTTGACTTGATGTTGTCCCGCATGATTTTGAGCACCTGCAACCTTGCTGTTATGCTTCCTCAAGGGATTGCTCGTTTTCGTAAGAGGATGCAGGAATATGAAGAATTTTCTAAGAAGAAGGATAAGATGAAATCTTCAATGGCTGCGATGAAGAAGGAGATAGCTGGGTTTGCTGAGAAAGAAGAGGCGTGGGACAAAAAGGTTAGTGAGCTGACTAGGGTGCACGAGATTGAAATGAGTGATTTGAAGAAGAGATTTGAGGCTGATCGGTTGAAGCTTAAAGCTGACAGGGAAGCTTTATTTGTTCAGCAGCGGGCTTTTGATGAGGAAAATGAGGGGTTGAAGGCTTCGGTTGCTCAATCCACCATTGATAATCAGTGGTTAATTAAGCAGGGTTTTCATCAGGTTGTTACTTACCTTCTTCACTCCAAGGAGTTTAACTCTGCCCTTGGTGAAGTTTATACTACGTTGCTCAACCTGGGGAAACACCAAGGCCTCATTGCTGGTTATAAGCTTCATGAATCCGGCCATCCTTTGGAGAAGTCTCCCCTGTTTCGTCCCGAGGCTTCCGATGTTTTCAAAGGCTCTGTTGAACAAATGGAAAAGCTGACCTACCCTTATATCCATCAAGTTTCTGCTTGTTTTGATAAGCCTCTTGCTGTGTTGCAGGACTTAAAGCCGGAGGGCCTTAATGAAAAGGTCTGTGCTGAGATCTTGGGTTCCCTTTCAAGGAAGAGGTCCTACTCAGGAGATAGTGATGACACCTTTTCGGCAGAACAAGGTGCTCCGAAGGATGCAAGCTTGGAGGCTTCAGCAGTAGGTGATGATGGAGGTGTGAAAGCTAAGAAGCTGAAGAAAGCAAAGAAGGTTAAAGGTGAAGGTTCCGGGGTTTCCAAGTCCTCTGCTGATGCTTAATTCGTAGCTTTCTTAGCACTAAAAAAACAATTTGTGGTTTGTAATTTTAACTTTGAACAATATTAGGTTTCTAGGAACCTTTAAGGTTCATGTTGGTTGTGTTTTAGGCCTGTATGGCCGTTTGAACAATATCTAAACTTGCAGGTCACTAGGACTTGCTTTAACTTGTGCTTGAAAGTCTTTCAGGACTTTCTTTGGTATGATATTATGTTTAACTATTTTCTTTGTGTTATACTTGTGTCTATCTTGTTAAGGCAACCTGGTTAGATTCAACCTTTTAAGCCTTTTGGCTATCCGTAGGTAGGTTGAAACCGTTGAGGTTTCTAGTTGTCACCTAGGTGGCTTGAAGCCTTGAAGGCTTAGTTTAATGACTTGACTTGGTTTGTATCTTTAATTTTTTTGTTCAAGTTGTATCATCCTTTAGATTATTTTTGTCTTTTGGTAACTTTGTCTTTGTCAAGTTTGCGTTGTCTTTATGTGTTTTATACCTTAAAGGGTTCAGTGCTGCAGTCACTTAGCCTTGGTATTTTTAACAAGAAGACATTGCACCTATCCTTTTTATTTTCTTGTTTTGTTTGATTTTGTAAGCCTGTTTGTTGGTTATTTTTCTAAGGCTTATTTGAACATTTGGTGTAGGCTGTTCGAACCCGTCTATGAGACAATTTTGCTTTTACTTAATAAGTCTCATGGAGTTGTATTGATTTAGGAACTCACCCCTTATATAGGTTCATTCAACCCTTGAACCTATTGAGCGATGTGGCCTGGGAGCTCATCCCCTTACATGGCCCTTGCCATGGAGTTTTTTGCTAGGTTCTCAACCTGATCTTAGGATAGAATGACAAGTTTGATAAAACAACTTCATTCATTCAATAGATACTTGTTCTTACAAAAGGTTTTCGTAGTGTCATTTTCGAAATACAACTCGTGAAATACAAACCAATCATTCTTGTTTAAACATGGAACCTTTTCAAGGTTTTTCCATTCCAATGTCTTGGAAGCCTTTTACCCTCTGAGTCTGCTAGCTTGTAAGATCCACCCTTATGTGCTTCAAGGATGGTATACGGGCCTTCCCATTTTGGGCCAAGCTTTCCTTGATTCTCTTTTTTGCTAGCCTCATTGTTTCTAAGGACCAAATCCCCTGGCTTGAAGCGTTCGTTCTTAACTCTCTTGTTGTAGTAGGCTTCCATTTTTTGCTTGTATTTGGCTTCTTGAATTGCAACTTGGTCTCGTGCTTCCTCTAGGAGTTGTAAGTTCAACATGGTCTCTTCTTGGTTTGTTTCGGGATCCATGTTGACAATTCGTTGTGTTACAACTCCTATTTCAGCGGGGATTACAGCCTCGGACCCAAATACCAAACTATAGGGTGTTCTCTTATGGCTTGTTTTTGCGGTTGTTCTTATGGCCCATAGAACACTAGGTAGTTCTTCAAGCCAGTTGCTTTCGTACCTTCCCAGCCTTGTTTTGATACCTTCCACTATGCTTTTATTCGCCCTTTCAACCTGACCATTCGATTGCGGGTAAGCCACTGAGCTAAAAACCTGATTGATTCTGTATTCTTTGCACCAAACACTGAAAGGCTTTTCAGCAAATTGCTTTCCATTGTCAGTGATAAGTACCCCCGGCAATCCATAGCGGTAGATAATGTTCTCCCAAACAAAGTCAATAACCTGTTTGCCTGTGATCTTTGCGAGTGGTTTAACCTCTCACCACTTGGTGAAATAATCTATTGCTACCAACAAGAACTTCACTCCACCTTTGCTTGGGGGAAACGGACCAACGATGTCCATTCCCCATTTATAGAACGACCATGCAGAGGTTATTGGGATCAGATCATGCTTGGGACTTTTTGGGACTGGTGCGTAGATTTGGCAAGCATCACATTTCCTCAATTGCTCAGTAGTATCACGATGCATTGAGGGCCAGAAATACCCAAGGTTCATGAGTTTTGCAACCACCGACCTAGCTCCAAAGTGAGCTCCGCATATGCCTTCGTGAATCTCTTTGATCAGGCATTTACTTTGCTCAGGACCGACACATCTTAGCAAGGGGGCAAGGTAACCCTTTTTGTAAAGGGTTTCTCCTTGTAGCACGTACTGCCTTGCCTTGATTTTAACCCTTTCAGCTTCTACTTGATCATTGGGTAGTTCACCGTTTTTTAGGAACTTTTTGATAGGAGTCATCCAGTTTAGATCTTCCTCGGTGATTATGTCTTGAACTTCCAATTCATCGATTGATGGAGCTTTCAACACTTCTACCAACACTTTCTTGGTGAGGTGGGCAAAAGTGAGAGATGCCAGCTTGCTTAAGGCATCAGCCTTTTTGTTTTGAGATCTGAGAATTTGTTTGATGTTGCACGTTTGAAAGGTTTTCATCAGCTCCTTGGATTTTTCTTTGTATTTTTTCATGCTTGGTTCTTTGGCAATGTAGCTATCGTTTACTTGACTAGAGACTAGCAACGAATCTGTGAACACTTCAAGCTTCTGGACCTTCATCTCTTTGGCCAGCCTTAAACCGGCGATTAGTGCCTCGTATTCAGCCTCGTTATTGGTGGTCTGAAAATCAAAACAGAGAGCATATGTGAATTCCAAACCTTCTGGGTTGATCAAAATTAGTCCAGCCCCTGACCCTTCAACGCTTGAAGTCCCATCGGTAAAAAGCTTCCAGGCTTCAGGGTTGGAGGGTTCAGTGGTGGCAGTGTTCACTTCAGTGATTGCTTGGTTTGGGACTTCTACAATGAAATCAGCCAAGACTTGGGCTTTGATAGTTTTTCGTGGGACGTAGGTGATGTTATGTTCACCTAATTCCACTGCCCATTTGGCCAACCTTCCCGAGTTTTCAGGTTTTTCAAGCACACTCTTAATAGGTTGGTCAGTGACTACTTGTATAGGATGTGCTTGAAAATACCTTCGAAGCCTTCTAGCTGTTTGAACTAGGGCTAGGGCAAGCTTTTCAAGGGGAGGATATTTAGTTTCAGCCAATTTTAGAGTTTTGCTGAAGAAATAAACGGGTACCTGGGCCTTTTCTCGCTCAATGGTGAGGACCGCGCTTATGGCTTCCTCAGCGACTGAAAGGTACACCGAGATTAACTCCCCTGTTTCTGGAGCTGTGATGTCAGGTAAAGAAGCAAGGTGTTGTTTCATCTGGTTGAAGGCTTCTTCAGCCTCTTCAGTCCATTTGAAGTCCTTCTTGTGAGAACAATTCTTGAGCGTTTTGTAGAAGGGCAGAGATCTTTCCGCCAATTTGGAGGTAAAACGCTTCAAGGCTGCAAGCTTCCCGTTTAAGCTTTCGACCTCCTTCTTGGTTTTTGGTGGTTTGGTTTCGAGAACAACTTTCACCTTGTTTGGGTTAGCCTTGATGCTTTGTTTCCCAACAATGTTACCCAAGAACTTTCCTTCTTCAAACCCAAATGAGCATCTTTCAGGGTTGAGCTTCATGTTAACCTTTCTGAGGTTCTTGAAAGTTCTTGAATGTCGTCGAGCATTTGATACTCCGTCTTGCTCTTGATCACCAAGTCATCGACGTATGCCTCCATGTTTTTACCAATTTGGCTTGTAAAGGCTTTGTCTACTAGACGTTGGTAGGTTGCTCCAGCGTTTTTGAGTCCAAAAGGCATCTTTTGGTAACAAAAGATTCCTTTATCAGTGTGGAACGCTGTCTTCTCTTCATCTTCTTCTTTCATGAGTATTTGGTGATACCCTTTGTAAGCATCAAGAAAGCATTTGAAAGGGTAACCGGTGAGTGAGTCAACCTTGAGATTAATTTCCGGTAGTGGGTAGCAACAAGCCTTGTTAAGATCCTTGAAATCTATGCACATCCTCCAAGAGTTTTCTGGTTTCTTGACCATAACCGGGTTTGCAACCCATGATTGGTACTTGACTTCTCGGAGAATGCCGGCTGATACGAGCTTTTCGACTTCTTGGCAAGCAGCCAGGCTTCTCTCAGGTGCTAAACTTCTTTTCTTTTGGACCACAGGCTTGACATCCGGTGGTATTCTTAACTCATGTTCAACAATGTTCCGAGGGATACCCGTCATATCTTCTGGACACCAAGCGAAGACATCGCTGTAATGCGTTAGCAACTTTTCTAGATATGAGAGGGTTTCTTGTGAAAGGCTCGGATTGACCCTTATTCTCTGTTCAGGGTACTTAGGATTTATGATTAGCCTTTGCTTGTGTTCCTCATTTCTGGAACTTTCACCCTCAACCAGTGTAACAACTCTCATCAAAAGTCATATTAATTAAATTAATTTGTCCAAAAGGAAACCCTAATTGAGACACCCAAGTGATTCTGTACAAACCCTAAAATTTTCAGAATTTTCAGAATCAGGATTAGGGCCCCTAAAATTCAGGGGGGGGGGGGTAAAACCCTAGTTACGATTATCCACATAACTCCCTGTCAAATTCGAATTTTGAGAAACTGTCGACTCAGGAAGCCTACCTATGCACGTAGCTACCCTATGAAACTAGGTTAGCAGTCGCGTAGCGCGACGACTAAAGGGGTAAGCAGTCGCGCTACGCCACTGGGTAAAATTTTCAGTATAAATAGAGGATGTTGGGACTTGAATCTGGGCACTGAAACGACGAAAAAATTCCAATTACACGCTGAGATATCGTAATTTTACTATCAAAACACACACGGATCACTAATCGACGCTGCAATCAGGGTATTAACTCGATCGCTATTACGATTCATTTTCCGATCGATCAATGTACTCAATGGATGTTTAAGTGCTGCCCACATTAGGGTGATGCTTTGTCATTAGTCGTTAATTCGATGGATGTTTAAGCATAGCACTTTGTCATTCGTTGTGAGGGTTGATCTCGTGAGATTATCGTAAATGCTGTATTGATTACTAACCCAGAATTGTGTGCCTGTTATTAAATTTAGGTTAAAAGGCTAATCAGTAGGCTAAACTCTGCCCAAATTAAATCTGCAATGTGAGTCATTCTCTTTTTACCAAATTACTTTCAAAAGCATGTTTATTTTCAAAGTTATAATTACAGGGATTAAGTCTTTGTAATCACCATATTACAGCCGGTATGTGGGGTTTTGTATACATTACTTGATAATCTTCACCATTGGACAACGAGTTAGCCAATGGGTGATATGACCATAGTCACAGAAACGAGTCGAGTGACAAATACCGAGGGTAGTTGGTTGATATCTGAAACATTGTAATTGCTCTTAATACTGTAAATTATAACAAATGTGTCATTTTAGTAAATAGAATGATTCACTCAGTATTTCCCGCTGACAAAACCTTTTTCAAACATGTTTCAGGTGATCTGTTGTGATCCAAGAAAAGTGCCGCGAAGCACTATCAGCTTAATGAAGTGGCTCAGTATAAAATAAAGAAACATGTTTTGTAAAATAAAAGATTTCTTCGTGAAATCTCAAGATTGTAAATTACCGGGTTTTATCCTGAGTTGTGAAATAAAATAATCGGGAAATATTTCAGTTTTTAAAAGATCCTGAAGAAACTTCCGCTGTTAATTAAATACCATGGGATTTCTGTCCCGCGGCTCCTGAAACGGGTCAAACCGGGTCGGGGGCCGTGACAACCAGGTATGCTTCTTGAGAGGGTTGAAGGGTTGCTATACCCCTCTCGGTGGGAAATTTAACCGTGCCATGGCCAACAGACACGGCCATGTAGAATGCACACTGCCCTGGCCTTCCAATGATCACATCATAGTTTGAAGGTATGTTGATAACCACAAAGGTGAGTGGTTGAATTCTTTCCTTCTGACCTTCACTGAAACGAACATCAAGTGTCAGTTGCCCTAAAGGCTTAAGGGGTATATCGGCAATACCTTTTATGGAGGTTCCAGGGGGTTGAAGCTTTGAACGTTCTTCGTTGCTCAAGCGGTTGAAGAATTTCTCGAACATGATTTCAGTGGCTGCCCCAGTGTCTATGTATGCCCTATTTGTTTGCAACGTCCCCACAGTAGCTTCTACCACAAGAGGGCTTGAAAGAGGGTCTTTTTCTGTTGGGGGGAAGCAAACACACTGAAGCTCCCAAGCTTCCAACCGCTGTCTCTTGTGGGGAACCCTTCCATCAAAATCCACCATACTGACTTCCTTGCCCTTTCCTTCAGCCATTTTGTCCCGTACCCCTTTCACCAAATGAGCGATTTCTCCGGACTTAACAGCTTCTTCAATTCTTTTCTTGAGCTGGAAGCAATCATTGGTGTGGTGACCCTTTTCTTCATGAAACTCACAATACTGTGTGGAGTTCTCATTTTTTCTGCTTTTGGGGAGAGGCCTAGGAGGCCGAAAGTTTTCCTTGACTTCTTCCGTTGTGAGGATTTCTTGAGGGGTCTTTGTGAGGGGTGTGAAACTCATGCCTTTCTCCCTGCTTGAAGGGTTCCGGCCTTCAGACCTTCGATGGTCTGAACACTTTGGTCGCCTGTCATAGGAGTTGAAGTTTCCCCTTTTTCTAGCTGGAATATTGCTTCGCCAGCTGGATCCTCTTTTCCTTTGCTCTTTAATGTCTACTGCCTCCTCTCCCCGGATGTGGGCTTCAGCCCTCTCGAGAGCTTCCTCCAAGGTCTTGGGCAGGGATTTGTTGAAATCTCTCGTGAGATATTTGGATGTGATGGCATTCATGAAACCAGCCACTCTCATTTCTCATCCACCCCTACATAAGTTAGACCTTCCTTCTTGTATCGTTCAATGAACGCTCGAAGACTTTCATCATCACGTTGTTTTATCTGAAAGATTACTGTTGCGTCTTTGACATATCGCCTTTGTTGGGAGAAATTGGCCAGAAAACCCTTGCTGAGGTCGTCAAAGCTTCGAACGCTTCGAGCAGGTAAGTCGTTGAACCAGATCCTGGCTGATCCAACAAGGGTTTGCATGAACATTAGGCAACATTCAGAGTTTGACCATTTCTCTATCCTTGCTGCACCGGTAAAGATCTGAAGATGGTCCTCAGGATCTTCAGTCCCATCGTATGTTTTGATGTAAGGAGGCATCTTGATCTTTGCTTGAAAATCATAATCAGCTATTTGCTGTGAAAAGCATGAAAGGTTGCTTAGCTTATATGGTTTGGCCAAGTCTTCTTCAGCCCTTGTACCCACGTTATTGCCATTGCTTTTGTTTCCCTAGAGTGGCCAGCACTTGATCAATAAAGTGTCACACCCCGATATTTCCACGTATTACCGGTGGGGAGTATCGTGACGTAGTTGAGATCATCATAGTCAAACAACACAATATATAAATGCACAGCGGAAGCAAAAAAATAAATATATTACAATCCGAATATAAAGTAATATCAAAGTATTACAACGGAAAGTAAAGGATCCACAGGCGGATTAAATAAAAGGAAAAACTGTTCAACAGACTTTGGACGCCTAGAACTAGCAAGATTCCTTATTAACGCCCTGAGCTTCCAGCCAATTTCGTTCAGTACCTATCACTTAACCTTTTTGGAAAATACGTCAGTTTACACTGGTAAATACAATTAACCGACTCATTTTGAAAATAGTTTGAAAATTGATTTGAATGCACCAGGCACAAAAATATCTTTTATAACTTGGGATAATTATATAAAAATAATCTTGTATACAGATTTACATGTTCGTTGTACGTTCAGGGCCCGATGTACAAACCGGGTCAAGATTAACAGACACACCACAAGTATAGGCCCACATGAGCGTGAGATACCGTTTCCCTTCTGCAACTGTCAGGTGTATGCCTACACCCCATGCATAAGACGTGGCCATTTTATAATACAATGATGCCAAGGATATCCGGGACATGGTCATTAACCCCTAAAGGCTTTTATTTCAAACAATACAGATTAAAGCGGGTTACCTCAATAATTTAATCACAATTCGACTAACATTCAATACCCGACCAAGCGGTATTATTATAATACCGTATCCCAAGCCCGTATAGGGAAAATAAGTTAAGAGTATTTACCAGTGTAAACTGACGTATTTTCCAAAAAGGTTAAGTGATAGGTACTGAACGAAATTGGCTGGAAGCTCAGGGCGTTAATAAGGAATCTTGCAAGTTCTAGGCGTCCAAAGTCTGTTGAACAGTTTTTCCTTTTATTTAATCCGCATGTGGATCGTTTACTTTCCGTTGTAATACTTTGATATTACTTTATATTCGGATTGTAATATATTTATTTTTTTGCTTCCGCTGTGCATTTATATATTGTGTTGTTTGACTATGATGATCTCAACTACGTCACGATACTCCCCACCGGGCCCAGCGGTAATACGTGGAAATATCGGGGTGTGACAGGTTGGTATCAGAGCCAACATTGAGTGAATTAAACACTAGCCTTTTGTGTTTAATCTCAATGACACAGTAGCACATTCCTTGACCTTCTGAGTCTAGACTTAACATAGGAATACTCTCAGCTCTATTCGGAGAATTATTGCTTCCAATTCTATATGTTTTGATATGTCGCCTAGCAAAGAAGCCATAATGGAAATTCTCCCCATTCGAAGCCTAGGGAAGGCCGAGCTTCGTACTGCGACAAGGATTAACGTGCAACCAAGGAGAAAGCATTCAGAAATAAAATGAAGAAGAAAATCCTTTTGCTGAAGATCGTTTCCTTAGCAGTCCTTATAAGGACATATCTATCTTTCAGTCCCTTCGAGGACAACATTATTCCTTTCAAGTCCCGCTCAGGGCAAACCTGTACTTTTAAATTTTTATAGTGGGATGGTTAAATTTAAAATTTCATTTTTAGACATGAAATATGGAATAAATGAAAAATAACATTCCTTGTATAAGATCTACCATTATAATAAAATGGCAAAATCTAAAAAAGGGACAAGGCCTAGCCCATGTGTCATTTTAAGACAGGGCCAAGATGGTAATTCCTCAATTAGATTCAGATCCTTATTAACATCTCAATTTAAATTTGTTCTGCATTAAATATTAAAAAGAATCTTAAAAGTAAAACCTAGCCTAGATGTCATTTCAGACATGGCTAAGATGGTAAAACCTATTCAAAAGATTCAAATCCTTGTTAACATCTGTAACCCGTTAACATTTCTGGCAAAATGTGATTCGATAAAATCACTTAAGTCATCTTTAAACTTGATTTCTCCCAATTCCCTTCTTTTTATATAAATCATCCATTAAGGGTGAAATGCCTACGGGCTATACTTAATGTCCTTTGAGACTAAAGACAGTGGTGGTCTACATTCCCCTGTTAAAAAGGGCAATGAACTTTGATTCAAGCCTTAATACCTCGATTCTGTAAAATCCTGGTTTATAAATTAAATCTGTCCATGTGACTAGGCTGTTGAGCTATTATTTTATAACTAAAGATATAATGCCTACGGGCTGATATAATGCCTACGGGCTATACTCATTATCATATAAGACTAAAGACAGTGGTAGCCTACAACTCCCTGTCAAGAAAAGGTAATGAACTTCGATTCAAACCTTAATGCCTCGATTTCATAAAAATCTGGGCTTATAAACTAAACTTGTCCACGTGACTAGGCCTTTTGTGCTATTACTAACTTATAATTTAGGATTATAATGAAAATCCTGAATAAAATAAATATCATTCCTTTCCTGCCTGTATTCATATTAAAAGAGAATCTTAAAAAGGTATAACCTAGCTTGAATGTCATTAAAGACCTAGCTAAGATGGTAAAACCTGTATAAAAAGAGATTCAGATCCTCGTTAACATCTGAAAACATGTTAACACTCCCGAAAAAAGTGATGCGATAAAATCACACTTGTCATCTTTATATTAGGATTTTTTTTCCTTTTCCAAACCCCTTATTTAGCCTAAATGATGAAGAGGAATCATGGCTATAAACGTCGAACATGATGTATACATCAAAACATCCATTTAAGATGTATGCCTACAGGCAAAGATGTAATTATGACAAAGATAGTTTTATTTCATAACTTCCTGCCAAAAGGCAATGAACTATGAAATTTTTCCGACCCTCACCATAAAAGTTCTAGACTGTTAGCAGTATGTTATAGACTTTAACTCATTAATTGAGATAGTACCCTATCCCATTTGCCCAAAATCTAAGCTTAATGCAAATAATTACTGGTGGTTAGCATTGGCAATAAGAGGGCACATTAAGGTTTCAAAGCCTGCTTATTGTAAACCCATTTTGGATCTACCTCAGCTACTCACGTTATATAGATTAAGAAACAGCCAGTTAAAGCTGAGTCTGTCCTAAAGTCTGTCGAAGATTTTTGCAGCTAAGTTTGAAAGGATTAAGAATGGAGGTGTTTAACCCTCCTGATAAATGATTAGAGGCAGTTCACATTGATAATGACACCGGATAAATCCCTTATTGTGATTTTATTGCTAAAAGTTATGTTTGGGTTCAGGTGCTGCTAAGTCTCTCATAAGACCATAAGCTTAGCAAACCTTTTAGAAATTTTTCCGTAAGAACCCCATACATTAAGTGTAAGGTAAAACTTACAGGCGAAATCATAAGAAACATTTCTTCTGTTCCCGTCAGAAACCTTCAATCGTAAAATTCTAGAAGTATCATCTCTATAGAGGAAGTGCGTCAGCATATATAATTGATATCTCTTTGATCTCTATCGATTGCGAATACCAAATGGTATGACAAAAGCGCCACATGAGGATTGATGTATCTTAATAAGTCCCATAGATTGCTTCCATGCCTGATCAGTATGGAGGTTTAATGCATGAGACCACAAAGATATTCCGATGGTCATATGGTACTAAAGTCAACTAATGGTATTCAAAGAAGATATCCAGAATGAAATTGTCCAAGTAAATGTTCCCGATTAAAGAATTCGTGGACTCGTAACATAAATGTGTCACTTAATTGACACAAGCAATAATGGATGAACTGGAGCATGAGATTTGGAAAATCTCTGTAACCTCCTTGTATCTTGATTATCTTCCCCTAAGATTACCCTGTTTCCCTCCTGAGAGGCAAATAGAGTTAAGATTTATAACCCATTTAGGGCTGTATTATTAAGAAATCTCCAAGACGGCTAGTATCATCATTGGGGGAATCGAAACCCTGATTAACTAAGTTTTGATATAGAGGATTCATATAGCCTAACTCGATATTCTGAGAATTCAGTATAATTAATTAAGAAAGACGGTTCATTTTGCTTATGCATTGATTACCGCAACCCTAATTAGGCAACAATTAAGAAATTCCCTCAGCTGCCCAGGATCGTCGATTTGTTCGACTAACGGCAAGGATTAGCTATTCCTTAAGATTAGTTATAAGCAGTGGTTGGAATAACCATCTCAGCTTAAGATAAGCTTTTTATAATAGTTGATATATGAGTATCAAGGCGGCTCCTTTGGAGACCTTGTATAGATGAATATTAAACATCTATTAATAGACAGAAGATTGGTAAGTCCAATTATCAGGATCTGAAAGGTGCCTTGGAAACAACGAATAAGATCAAATAAATTCATGATCATCTGTAAGTTGCCAGTGTTCGGCAGAAAATCAAGGACCAATGAAAGTAGCAAACCCTCCTAAGTTCTTGTTAAGGAATAAGGTTCAACAAAAGATATCACCCTGGAAGGGTGTGCCAATTTGTTAATTATCAGGCTAGTTAAGCTCTGAATATATATAGAATCATTCGAGGGAATCGAATGTATCAAGATCAATTAGCCCGTAAGCTAAAACCTATATAAGGAGCTTGGTGGAACTCGCAATGTGACCCACACTAATGGTTTAAGGATATGTTTCCCCAATAAGTCAAGAAGCATTATCACCTAATGATATGCAGAATTATGATATGATGAGAACCCTGTATCGATTGAGGATCGACAGGTTAAGAAGCTCCAAAAAGGATATATGTACCTATTGTATAGGTCAACTGGGATAACCTTAGAGGCCCAAATATACTATGGAAGTTAACTCCATGATACATCAGAAAGTACTTCCATTACTTTAGCAAATCTCGAGGTCGAGATTTCTTTTAAGGGGTTGAGGATGTAACACCTCGTAAAATCACGTCTAATGATGTATTGACACGTGTAATAAACCCTAATAAAGTCAAACCTTGAATTTAAGGGACTAATTTTTCGAAAAATCAAAAACTTTGATTATGAAAGGACTGGAAGTATTAACATACTTAAAATAAGTTTCTAAATAACCTTCTACGGTTTTATATTCACAAGTGAGCCACTTGTTAGTTAAGTATAGCCGTTTGTGTAATTAATTGAAAGTTTGCGCAATAAAGGGTTAAAAGCGTCAACATGTTAATTCTTACATCTGAGTGACCTTTTAACAAACCAAGAGCTTCATGATAATTTATTATACTCTCGGGAATGCCAATCGTTGGCCGTCCAAGGCTTTTATGCCTTTAAGTGACATTACGCGCAACTTTGTAAGTATAAGGGGTTAAAAGTGTCAATATGTTTAATCATAACTCTGAATGACCTTTTTATGAACCCGAAGCATTATGATGCTTTATAATACTCTCATTAATACCTAATATGGATTAGATAAGGCTTCAATACTATTAAACGATGATATGCGCAAGTCTGCGCATTAGAGGGACTATTTGCGACAAACTGCAAAAGTCTATCGATTCGTATAGTATTGAACCTTCCAGAATATGATAATAAGTTAAACATACCCTATTTATCCTTTATATAGCTTAGTTATAGGCTTAGAGGTGTTTGGTGCGCAAAAATAAACTTTTAAGTCATGCAGGGACTAAAAGTGTCAGAAAGTGCACAAGTTTGCATTTTCGCGCATATCTCACATTCTGAATATCTCTGGACACCCAAAAATTATTGTAAGCACTAAAATATTTCATTTTAGTGTTTGGCTTGATAAAATTCCATTCGTCGCGTCATTTGGATCGTTTTTCGCGTCCGTCCATGTTTCGTCGTAATTAGCCGAACAACGTGACCGTACGACCAAACGAACCGACACCAGGCATATTTTTGAGCATGTTTCATGTTCCCTATGCTTAGGCATCATTTTAGAGCCTTAAAAATGGTTTAACGGGCCTTAGATGTGTCGGAAATGACATTTGGAGGTGCAGGGGCCAAAACTGTCAACAAATGAAAGTTGTGCTGATCAGACCTGGTCCTTACGGACCGTATGCATGACCTCTTATGGTCCGTAAAGCACCATCAGATAGCAGAATGTTGTTTTCAGCTGTTTCCAGCTGTTCCAGCTGTTTGTGAGTGTTGCAAATGGTTTTCTAAGAAATCTATGGGCTCCCATGGTTTAGTAAATCAGTGGGCTCAAGGTGTACGGCTGAGATTGAATCACGGTTTACGAGAAACGATCCTAACGGTTCTCAAAATCCTATAAATACCCCATTTGATTTGGGTTTCACTTGCACCATTCATTCATTTCTGATTTCTCAGAATTCTTTGAGGGTCTTGAGCTTCTTGAGAACCTTTTTCAGTCCTTTGGACTCTTGTAAGTATTCTTTCGTGCTTAGTTTAAGCCATTTAGCGTTTATAGCCGAAAAGTCAAGCGTTTTCAATAAACACTTTGACTTTTAAACGGTTGAGCCATTGTTCGCGTCGAACATGGCTACGTGACCGTAATTAGGTAAGTGTTTAACCCTCAAAAGGGCACCTCCTAATTACCACGTTTACTTAGTTTAATTGTCGGGTCAAATAAAAGTCAAACGGGTTAGTTTTAAATAAAATACATAACTATTAATATAAAAGTCATAAAAATCAGTTTTCTCACTTTAATAACTTGGTAAATATTAGTTGAACATGCCTAAGCATGATTCAACCCGACAATTCTAAGTATAGGCTCGGTTCGGAACCGAAAGTCGCAAAAGTTGACTTTTGCTTTGACTTTCAGTTCTGACCCGATTTAGCTTAGTTTAGATATGCCTTAGGATTCCATTAGGACCATATTATAAGTTAGTATAACCCTCCAAGGTTATACAACTTGGTTCCATAGAAATCCTAGTTCATGCATGTTTCCGTTAAATGCCTAAATGTTGACCGTTATGCCCTTTTGACCCTAAATTGAGAATTTTGAAAAAATGAGAGAATAATAATCTTTATTACTGATTTATAAACTTGTCCCTAAAATTTGACAACAGTTTGAGGTCTAGATTAGGAGTTATGCTCAATAGCGTAATTAGAAAGCTTTTTGTTAATTAAACGACATAATTAGCATATAGCCTATCTAAACCCAATTTTTGATACCAAACTTTATACCTACTGATATAAAATAATATTTTGGGATTTTTGGAGATTTTTATTTATTTTTAGGTTGAGCATAACATAGGGTTCTAAGCTTGATTCGGTAGTTGTCGGTTTTGCCCCTTTGGGCTATAAAATGAGTTTTACAAATCCTTTTGATGCCAAACCTTTTTATACTGATCTAATATGATAAATAAAATATTTTGAGCCTTCTGGAATAATAAAAACATCAGCTTTCCTTTGAAAACCCGGAAATGGCTCCAAATCGCATTTTTAAGCGTTTTGAACGCATAGTATGTATCAAAACTATTTTAAACATATAAGGGTTGATGCCTACTGATATATTCAGTAAATTTTTATATTTTAATAGTAAGGAAAAGTTTTAAACTCAGGTTTTCAGTTTTGACCTTTTTAACCTATGTGAAATTACCAAAATGCCCCTACGGTGCATAGTATGGTTATAATTAATAAATTTCACATATATATGATACCCTACTGTTATAACTTATTAAATTAAGTATATTTACTGATTAAATCAGACCTGTAACTCAGAATAATATTTAATCTCTTTTATAACCTTTAAAATGACCAAAATACCCCTACGGGGCATAAATTGGTCCTTAATTCGTATTGGGCATAATAGAAGGTATCCTACTGATATCACAACATATTTAGGGCATATTAACTTAGG
>JARYGA010017118.1:0-89373 GCA_030545235.1 Helianthus tuberosus | reverse complement strand
TTCCCGGTCCTTACCAACTTGAACCCGAGTAAGTAAATGATGGAGACATTAGGATTAACCCTTTTTATTTCTACACCATTATTTTTCTTTTTTTTACCACCTACCCAAAATCCCCCTAGTTAGCCCATTTGAGCCTAAACCTTTTCATTTCATAACCCAAACCAAACACCCTTTTTCCCACCAAAACCTTTTTCATTTTTAACCCTTTGTTTTAGTAACTAGCTCGGTTTCTCATATGGCTTTCAAAAAAAAAAAAAAATAGTTGATTATGAAGCAAAAGCAAATAAGCAAACAAGTTTATCAAAAATGACTTTGTTTGAAAAATAGCTTCATAAAAATAAAATGTTGAAAAATAGAAAGCCTTACAAAAACCGACGCTTGTTACATTTTTTCGCCCTTTTTCTACTAACCACTAACCACCAACCCAACCACCTACCTTTAACCCAAGCCTAACCCTTCACCCACAAAGTCCTCTTGATATTTACAAAGGTTTATAAGTTAAAAAGGAGGAGGATTGATTGCTTGGCAAGCCTATGGTAGGAGTAAGTTCCATGCCGTTCTCGAGTGATCCACAAAAATACATTTTCGGCCGAGTGTTGAGTGATCCCCGTGAGGTATGTGAACTTGTATATAAATAGAATTTTAAAAGAGGCATGTTATACCCTAATAAGTAATTTATCTTATGAAAAGTTTTAAATAAATCATGACGAATAGGATTGTGAATAAATAAAAATAAAACTAAATAAAGAATCTTGGACATCCCGACACTCTATGACAAGCCCAAAAACCTTCTTCTCTACCCATTCCATTTGGGAGTGTAATAGCCACATATTAAAGAGTTTTGCTTGAGTACAAGAAAAGATTCAAGTGTGGGGGTATTTGATGTGTGCAAAATGCAACATATAAATTTCATCAATTGTGGCACAAAACTAACCCTTTTTTAGTACTAATGTTGGAAAAAGTGTACTTTTGTCTTCCTTTTGTATTTTCAGGATTAAATGAACTCAAATTAACAAAAGAAGCAAAAAGACATCAAAATCTAACATAAATACAAGAAAAGGAACAAGACGTGACATGCCCGACCCCACGACAGCATCTTCCCAAGCAAAACAAGATAACAGAAGACTGAACACGCCCCGTGCTCAGCCAGCACGGGAGCGTGCCCAAGTGTCAGCAGAAAAGACAAAGTTGTAGAAGCTTCTATTGCCCACCACGGGCCATGCTCAGCGGACACGGGGTCGTGGTTAACTATAAGATTCGCACAATCTAGGCAAATCTTCAAAGTACAAAGATTCTTCTACACACGGGGTCGTGCTCAGCGGACACGGGGGCGTGGTCAACTAATAAAACAAAGCTGCATTAAATGAATAAGGGAAGGATGTGGACACGGGGCCGTGCCCACTGGACACGGGGCCGTGCCCGAGCTTCTGTTCAGCCTATAAATAGGAGTGCTTAGCTCAAGCTCAAACCATCCCTTGGCACACCACCTCTCTCACACTTCACCCACCACCCACCACCACCATAACACCATCATCCATTGTCCATCGTAGAGTGTGTGAGTCGTCTCGGGATCCAAGATTGATCGTAAGAGTTCTTGACAATCAAGGCCATGGTTGCCTAAGTCTCTTATATCACTTGGTGAAGACAAAGTGTCTAGTGTAATACTTTTTATTTTTAATCTTTTCGCACTTTTTACTTGGTTTTGTATTAATGACTTTAATAACTAGTTTCTTATGTTGATGGTGATCTTTCCTTATCGTTTGTCCGTGGTGTCTTGGCATTATTTTACTGTCTATATAAAATAAAAGATTTTCACCATTCATATCTCCACGGTCTATGTGGAGGTATGTTGGCTACCTGGTCGGGGGTTAAGGGAACGGTTTGGTAAAGGTCTTGCCATTGTTCAGTGTTTAGAGGTCCTGCAATGGACCTGGGTCAAATTTAGTAGGACCTCCTTCAATACTTAATGGTATTGGATGGCTGGGGTCCAAACTCTTTGATCCACTCATAAGTTAACTACTATTAATACTATAACCCGGCTATTTAGGACTGTATCCCTGCTGACTCAGACTACTTAGTCGAGGGTAACGTCACCTCCAAAAGAGGGGCCTACCATAATTTGCATTAATAACTTAATTAATTATCTTTCAATAATCCACCCTTTTAGGATTGTATCCTTGCTAACTCAAACTACTGGGGTGAGGGTAACGTCACCTTCAAAAGAGGGGCCTACTACAATAACTAAGATAATCTCTTAAAAAGTGCAAAAGTGCGGAAATAATCAAAGGTTACACTAGATACGAGTCGGAACCAAGTGATTCATCTTGTCTATCTGTTTTTCTTTTATTTTTCAGCATTTTTAGTTAGTTTTTATTTTTCTTAGTTTAAAACATTTTTCTAAACTTTTTGATTTGATTAGACGTTGAGGATAAACCGGTATTAAAAGCTCTTGTGTCCTTGGACGACCTCGGTATCTTACCAACACTATACTACGCTCACGATGGGTGCACTTGCCCATATGTGTGTCTAGTGTTAGTAAATATCGTGTTTTATAAATTTAAAACTTGACTAAAAAAGTGTGAAAGGGGCTTAAAATATACACCTAATATATATAACACTTCACACGCATCAGTAAGAAGATGGAAAGAGTATGTAGTGGGACCTCAGAAGATGTGGCAGAAGTTCCAGCCATTATAGGAATTGGAGCTTTCGAGAGGAGGGTGAAAATTGGATATTTGGAGAGAGAGATGATGGATCGCTAATTGGCTGATACAATGATAAAGTTCTATATTGATTTGTTCAATATTCACGATGGTGGGTTACATATAAGTACAAAGGCATCCCTCATGGAGACAATCATGCCTATGCTAAAATACAATATTGGCTATGATAAATTAAAATTGAAATACACTGATACAATATTATTGGCTATTACTCACCTATGGTGTAACACCCCGAAAACGGGTTTGATAGTCAAACCACGTTAATATTAATGAACGAGTAAAATACCGTTAGTGATAAAAATTAACCCGGTAAATATTAGGATTTAAATAAATAAACCTAATATTAGATAAAAGAGAATAAAAGCTTTTGAAGAAACAAAGTTCGTAAGAGGCCCGAGTTAACGAGATTTAAAATAAAACGAGTTATAACTACCGGAACCCACTAAGTAACTAGGAATATCAACCTAGTTAGTTAAGTGTTTTAAAATAATAAGAAAACTTGGTTAAAACACCCTTTATAAAACTTGAATAAGTGGAGGGACCAAAGTTGACAAAAAAACTAAAATGGTTTTTAATTTATTAAAAACAAAACACCACAACAAACACTATAGTGTGTGTTCTGGTCGAGATTTCCACAGGAGCAAAAGGGTTCTCTACATTGAACCCTAGCATACACAAAATCAACCAAATTGAAAGGGGAAATCAAGTTTAAATCGAAAACCAAGCTGAATTTAGTGATCAACCAAGTGAATGGATCACAAGGTAAGTCAAATTTCTTCATTTGATTTCATCTCGAATTCTTGGTGAAAACTTGAAAACGAAATTATTGCTAAAATATTGAATGTATGAATGATACTATGTTGAATCCATGCTTAGGAATGAACTATGATTGAGAAACTTGGTGAATTGATGATATAAAATATGAAATTTATAATCATCTACATAAGTGCTAAATGGGTTTTGTGGGACGATGATGAACACTAGATTTATGCTCATCAATTTGGTGTTATTCGATTTCCATGAAGTAAGTCTAGGTGTTGTTATGCATGGACATAAGAACTTGTGAATGATGTTAAAACTAGGCTAAATGACTAGTTATGAGACTTGATTTTTGATTTTATAAAATTATTCCCACAAGGTGTTTGTTAAAATGCCTAAATGAATGTAATATGGGGTAATACGAATTCTAATTATGAAGTCGATTTAGCTTAATTTCACATATCATATGATTAAAGGTAGTTAACTTTTGAAAAGTTAAACTAACCATTAGCGGAGTCGAATAGTAGTTTCGACATAGAAAATACGTAAGTTGGAATAGTCGTGATTGTAGTGACTAATCTAACCACCTTATGAATGATGATGATAGTTTGACGCTTAACGATCTAGGTGGAAGCTTGGGGAGGAAACGGGTCAAACAAATCAATAAGGAAAAGAAAAGCATAGTTTGGATGCGAGGTAAGTTAATCTTACGCCCCTTTTTAATTACAATACACTTACTTGTGAGTATTGATTATGAATTATGTTAAGTATTTGAAATACTATGTTCCGGCACGATACAATGCAAGTCGGAATAAGCAAAATGGTAAGAAACCATAAACTATGGTAAATAGGGTAAAAACGGTAGACTAGTCGGGTGAAGACTAACCAATAAGGAATTTTGAACATCACGTTATGGGGTGAACCGTAATGGGTAAAAGTGGCTAATTAATAATCCGTACATGAGTTGATGGATAGATAAAAGATTTGAAAAGACAACCTTTTGGTGTAAGTCTTAACGGGTCAAATAATTCAAGGAATGTCTTTTAAGTAATAAGAACTCGCGATGTAAACCGGAATAGGTTTAAGGAGCGAGATGGTATTAAAATACCATCATATGTTGATAAATGGTCATTTCGACTAAACGGGTCAATGGTGTGTTAATACCATTTGGCAATAATAACTGATGACCGCTTGTTGAGTTTTGTGATCGCAGGAAATAACAAATGGTTTGGAATGCTTTTAGTTAGGAAATTAAAAGCAAAAGGTATTTAAACGGGTCAATGCTATGACCCGAGCCAGGTACGTATAAGTAAGATTATGGCAAAAGGTGTGATTTTGGTCAAATATATTGTTGATAGTCATTCGTCGTAAAAGAAGAGACTAAGGTTGACCAAAATGCCTATGAACGTTAAACCGGGTATACGGTCCTTATGAGTCGATTAGAAACGAGTATTGTAATAAAATAAGGCTTAGTTAAGTGTTAAAGTATAGGCATAAACCCGTTTTGGATCAAATGCTTCAAAATGGTTCCTTATCGTAAATTAACAATCCCGAAAGGGTAAATTCGGAATAAGCAATTGATAAACATAAAATCCACCACAATGATAGTTGTGGTAGAAGACCACTTGATAAGCAATGTGAAAATATGATGCTAGAAATGAATGAGCGTGGTTTATGCGTAAAAGCGCTTAAATACCCTTAACGGGTCAAAATATGCGCATAAGCATAAACGGGTTAACTATGTATAATAACCCATGATTTGAACCATGTGTGATTGGAAACATTTAAAATATGATGTCCAAGAGAATTAGGGTGTAACAAACAAGTTGGTTAGATGAAAGTATGAACGGGTCAAAAGCTTTGTTAAAAAGTTAATAAATAAAATTAAGCCGAAGGCCTAAAGCCTAGAAAATTGTTAATCCGGATGTCGGATTTTAACTCCATGTGATGGAGAATCAAATTACGATCGCATATGAAAAAGAATCGTGTAAAACGGATTTGTAATTTTAGAGTTATGCACGTTTTTGTGCATATTAAGTTAGTGAAAATGGAGCTGGGCAGATGCATCTCAAGAAAATGAGCATTCTGTCGAAAACGGGTCGTCGCGGCACCCGACGAGAACCTGATCACATGGTCGCGCAGCGCGAGGTCTGTCGCACCCCGCAAGTGAATTTTTTTTGGCATTTTGTTGATTTTTGTGTTCGTTTTGATTTTCAGACAAGTTTATATATGTTATAAACGTAATATAACTAAAATCATTTCATGTTTATGAAATGTAGGTATATCTTGGATGCCGGATGACGATCAAGCTCAATGAAGAACTGAACACGATCAAGATACAAGCTTTCGCACATTGTTTCGTTGTCATTTTAAACGACGAACTTATACGTATTTTGTCGTATTCTTTTTAAATCTAAAATGTTTTAATAAACTCGTATTTTCTTATGAATGTGTAATCGCAAATACACATTTTAAGTCAATATTTATAAGAAAACGGATAAATAATAGTAAGGGTCTTACATATGGAACAACGATGACATCTACACCGACAAATTAGCGGTATATATATAAAAGTCAACAATGAACTCAACGAAAAACGTGAGGTAAGGCTTCCCATACATCCCACCCTCCCTGGACCCCAGCTATAGACATGGCTATGAGTAGGGATGGCAATTGAACCTTAACACGATGGGTAAACACGAAACCCAAAACATTTGTGAGAGTTATGGGATCCGATAGTCGGGCAATGGACCGAGTATTGGATTATTTTTTATTTGTTTGGTGAGTATATGATACCAGATAACGTATATCCATTTACCGGATTATATATTTTAAATAATTTCCTTGTGTAAAATACCAAAATGGTCCCTGAGTTTAGACTTTTCCACTTTAGTACAAAAATGAAACTTTTTGTATCTGGGTACCTGAGATTTCATTTTTGTTGTCATTTTCATTCAATTGACAATCTGGGTTAGAAATTTCTATTAAATTCTCCCTTTTTTTTCATTTTCCCCGTTTAATTAAAATATATTATGGCATAAAATGACGATTACACCCTTCATTTAAATAAGGAAAACAACAAAAGAGGAGAATTTAATAGAAAATTCTAACTCGGTTTGCCAATTAGATGAAAATGATAACAAAAATGACAGGGACACAGATACAAAAGGTTTCATTTGTGGACTGAAGTGGCAAAAGTAGTCTAAACTTATGGACCATTTTGTCATTTTACTTCAATTTCTTTATTTATTTTACTTGTGTTTGTATATATACACACACGCACAAATATACATATAAAGGGTAGTTATGAAACACTGGTTAACACTAGGTTATCCCAGCTGACTGTTTCGTAGATTAAGGGTTCAATCTCTTCCTCCACTCGCCTTTAGCTGATATCCTGCAAAACAGAACAGCGGTCACTCGCCACAAGGAGGGGAATAGGGGGGTTCTCCTTGTGACCACCCTCCTGCGTGAGAATACATACTGTTCTGAGGAGAATAGTGTGTATGGAGAGTAAATAGTGAGAGAGCAGAATCCTTAAACCTGAAGGTGAAATCCTCTATTTATAGCCGAAGGATGAAGGATGAGGGGAGACCTGCTAGCTAGCTAGTGGGTGCCAGCTGTTCGACCAAGGGGAACATCCTCTTTGTCCCCTCTGTTATCTCCAGTGTAGTGGATGATGTGGCGCGTGCTCATTCGTCCAGCTGGGCGCTCACTGGTACTGGCTGTTGGCCTTCCCTCCAGAAATCTTGCAATGCATGCTGGCGTCCATTTATAGGTGCCACGTGTCGTCCTTTTTGTCTGAAGGAGCATCTTCCTTGTCACCTGTTATTTCTTCCAGAAGTTTCTAGAATCTTCTGGATGCACTCGGATGATGTGGACGCCATGCTGGAAAAGTGGTGTGGTCCCTATGCCATGTGTGCACTGATTTGGGACCATACCTCTTCAAGTCCCCCTAGTCTAGTGTGGCGTCCAGGTGAGTTTAGCAGCTGGGTAGATTCTGGACTTAGAAAAATGGATGTGGTCTTCTTGTTTTTGCTTGATTGGGGAGGCGCGCGTCTTTGGTGCATGGATTTAATCCAAATTTGCGCGTGGAAGAAATGGGGTGCAAAACTGAGCCAAAATGACGCATGGAGATGGCGTAGAGAATTGAGCAAAAACGGCACCAAAATGATGCATGTCGCATGGAAATGGCGTGCAAAATTTGAGCTAAAGCGGCGCATGGCGCATGGAAATGGCGTGCAAAATTGAGCCAAAACGGTGCATGGCGCGTGAAAATGGCATGCAAAATTGAGCCAAAATGGCGCATGACGCAAGGAAATAGCGTACAAAATTGAGCCCACAGAATGCTAGGCAGCTCGTCAACCCAGCCTCACCTTTGGTTTCCTAGTCGAGCTTTAATTCCGTCGACAATACTCTTGTTCACAGCTTCAACTGGGCCATTCCCTTGCGAGTGTGCCACTGAGGAGAAGGTGTGCTCAATGTTCAGTTCTTTGAACCACTTCTGAAGATCGTCAGCTGCGAAATTTATGCCATTGTCAGTGATGATATGCAAGGGCAGTCCGAACTGATAAATAATTTTTATCCAAATGAACCTTCGCACCACCATTGCCGTTGTCGAGGCTATTGATTTTGCCTCTACCCATTTGGTGAAATAATCGACTGCGACTATGATGAACTTTACTGCACCAGGGGCTTCTGGGAAAGGGCCGACCATATCTATTCCCCATTGTTGAAATGACCATTTTGTTGTAACTGGGACCAATTCGTTCTTGGGGCGCAAGGTCTTAGGCGCATGCCTTTGACATCCATCACACTTCCTCAACACTTTCACGACATCCAGGTGCATCCCCGGCCAATAGTACCCTGCATTCATCACCTTTGCTACCACCATCCTAGGACTTGCATGGATTCTGCAAATCCCTTCATGCACTTATCTGATCAAATAATTGGGGTCCCCAGGATCTACACATCGAAGCAAGGGTCCCAGATAAGATCTTCGGTACAAGATGCCATCGGACATCTGATAGTGTAAAGCTTTGTGTTGTATTTTTCGAGCCTCTGCTTTATTCTCTGGTAGGATCCCTGACTGTAGGTACATGATGATTGGTGACATCCAGGACGATGATCCCATCTGGATGACATTAACTTGGCGTAATAGGGCATATGGGTTTTTCATTACTTTGATTCATACATCTTTTGCCAAATGCCAAAAACTCATGGATGCAAGCTTGCTCAAGGCGTCTGCTAGCTTGTTCTCGCTTCGGTTGATGTTTGTGATCTTGAAAGAGTTGAAATGCTGCAGCAATGACTTTGCTTGCTCAAGGTAAAGTTCCATAGCATCACCTTTGGCATCGTATTGACCGTTGATTTGACCTACTACTAACAATGAATCTACGTGCGCTTCGAGATTTTTTACTCCCATCTTGATTGCGAAGCGTAAGCCCACGAGAAAGGCTTCATATTCAGCTTCATTGTTTGTGCTCTTGAATTCCAGGCAGATGGCATATGTGAATTCATGTTTGTCAGGGCTTACCAATCTCAGCCCTGCCCCTGCGCCGTCCTTGTTGGATGCACCGTCCGTGTACAACAACCACGGTTCTCCTAAGGAGTGTCTGTCAGCTTTTTACATCGCCTTGCATTCACGGTCTTTATCGTCTTGTACTTCTGTGAGAAAATCCGCCAATACTTTCCCTTTAATCACCAGTTAGGGCTTGAAAACGACGTTGTGTCCACCTAGCTCGATGGCCCATTTTGCCAGTCTTCCAAAAATTTCGGGTCGAGCAAAGATGTTGCCGATGTTGAAGTTTATTAGGACATGGATGACATGACCTCCAAAATATCTACGTATCCTCCTAGAATCATGGATAAGAGCTAGGACTAGCTTTTCCATCATTGAATAACTCGTTTTAGGGTCATTCAAGGTGCGGCTGTTGTAATAAACCAGTGTTTATACACCCTGTCGGTCGACTAATAGGACTACTCCAACTGCCTACTCGGAAGCGGATAGATACATCACCAGTGGTTCATCCTTGGTTGGAACTGTGAGGGTCGGTAGACAGATCAAGCATTCCTTCATTTCTTTAAACGCAACCTCTGCTTCTGGAGTCCACAAAAATTTGTTCTTCTTGACACAGTTTCGTAGAGTCTTGATTAACGAGAATGATTTTGCAGCGTGGTTAGCGAGGAAACGGTTTAGCGCGGCTAAACGCTCTGCTAAAACTTGCATTTTTTTAACAGTTGATGGGGAAGGCATACGCTCAATGGCATGCACCTTTTCAGGATTCACTTTAAACCCATCTTTTGTGACAAATGAAGCCCAAAAATTTCCCTTCCTCCATTCCGAAAGAACATTTAGCTAGATTCAGCTTAATGTTAACATCGTGGAGTGTGTCAAAGGTTTTCTGAATACTCTGCAGCATTTGATCTTTCTCCTTGCTCATGATGACCAGGTCATCCATGTACACTTCGATGTGTTTGCGAATATCATCCCCAAACGTCTCATTCATCAGCCTCTGGTATGTGGCTCCTACATTGCGTAGGCCAAATGACATTTTGGTGTAGCAATATAAACCCATCGGTGTGCGGAAAGCCGTTTTATCTTCATCTTGTATTGCCATCTGGACCTGGTGATACCCTTTGTAACAATCCAGAAAACATTTCCATCGGAAAGACGCTAAAGAATCAATTTTCTCATCGATCTCTGGCAAAGAATAACAATCCCTTGGACAAGCCTTGTTTAAATCTTTATGATCCACACACATCGACCATCCGCTATTCCCTTTTGGTACCATAACTGGGTTGGAGACCCAGGTCTGGTAGCGCACTTCTCTTATGATTCCCGCGTTAAGCAACTCTGTAACTAGTTGTTTCATGGCTTCATTCTTTTCTGGTCCAAGGTTGCGCTTCGTCTACACAACTGGTTTGGCGTTTTCAGAGACGTTTAGTCTATGCTCTGCAACATGTCGCGGCACGCCTACCATGTCGGTTTGTGTCCAGGAAAAGATGTCCATGTTTCTGAATAATAGTTGTTTAAAGGACGTGCGGGTGGATTTGGAAATTGTTGCGCCTAAGGTGAATGTCTGTTCAGGATATTTTCTGTTCTGGATCCATTTCTCTGCTTCGGCACGAGGGGTTGGCTTGCTTATTTTTGTTGGGCGTGCATCGTTAGCAATGAGCACTACTTTGCTCGCATAGATGATGGCTACCCCTGTCTCAGTTGGGAATCCTACTGCTGAGTGTGGTCCTGAGCAGATCATGCTGAAATCTCCATGGGGCTCTCTCCCCAAGAGTATGTCATGTCGAGAATTTTCTGGTAAAACCATCAACAAAACTTCCTCGTTCGCGAATTTCTCCCGTCGGACAACATCACTTAAAAGGATATCTGGCCCAAAGGAAAGACGACCTCATTAGAGAATCCGGTAAGGGGATACTCGATCGGTTTTAGATGCGCCTTGTCTTATGGGTCTAGTTGATTGAAGCATTGTTCATAAATGATATCCGTTGTGCTTCCTAGATCAATGAAAATGTAATCTGTTTGGTAGTGGCCGAACACGCCCGAGATTACAATGGGTCTTCTTTCTCTTGGCCCTCCTCTAACAACTGGAAAAACTACTTGTCTTTCGTGCCATGAATCATCCTAAACACGTTTTATGTAGTTCGTTTTTGGTCTTCTTGGTCCTCCTTGTACCATGTGTGTTTCTAGCTTCCGGAGTTCCTTGTTATCGGGCCCTTCCCCTCATTTTTGTATTTGGCTCATGTCTCTTTTGTCGCCCTTGACCAAGTGTGTAAGTTCGCAGCTTTTCAGTACTCGCTCTATTTCTTGCCTCAGACTAATACAATCGTCTGTTAGGTGTCCGGTATCTTTGTGGTACGCGCAAAAGAGGTTTGGGTCTTGCCCTCTTTTGTTGCGCATCTGTAGAGGAGCCTTGAACTGGTGATTCTCAATGGATAGAACCTCAGAAGGAGTCTTTATGTGAGGCGTCCATTGTTTCTCTCTATTTTCTTTCTTGACCTCCTTTCGATAGCCTATCTGGTTGATGGACGCGCATGCATCTTCCACTGGTGGGCTTCTTTCACAATAGCCAGCCGCTTTCCATGGTGGGCCTCGCCCTTTTTTGTTGCGTCTGTCGTTGACATTCTGGCTATAGTTATGCTGACAGCTCTCATCGCCGGTCAACTGTTTATCTGTCTGCGCGATGATCTTTGCCCCTCTTCTATACCTTCATGTTCTTTGCGCCAGATGTTTAGGACATCTGCCGAGTCTCTGGTGTGCACGTTGTTTACTGAAGTGTGACAATAATTTCTCTTGGAAGTCCATCCAAGACTTGATTCTTCCAGCTGGTAAACTATCAAACCATGCACGTGATGCACCTACGAAAGTCTGTATGAATAGGTGACACCAGACTGGTAGTGACCATCCTCCCACGACGCCTACACTTGTGAATACTTGGAGGTGGTCATCTGGATCTGTGAGGCCATTGTATTTTCCCACGTTGTGTGGCAGTTTTGTTTTCTCTAGCGGAGCCATAACATTCTCTTTGATGAATTTGGATTTCTTAGCTATTCCTTCTGAGCGGTAGCTTAAGGTGAAATCATGTTCTGCAGCTGAATTGTAATCTGCGCATGCGCGAGGCCTATATGACTCATGATTTGGTAGCAGTCTGCTGAAGACAGAGGCCTCTTCTTGTCTGTAAGTGGAATCTTCATCTTCGGTGGTGTACTCCCATTTTTTGTTGATGTTGCGCGGCCCTAGCCGGCTACTCAATGGGGGCTTCCTCTGTTGATGAGTGTGTTGTTCATAATTACTCTTTATCTCCCTATAAGTATCGCGCGTGTCAAGCGCGCTTTGCCTTCTTATCGTGGATGATCTTTCATGCTGCTGGGTTCGCACGTGCGCATGCTGTGGAGTTTGACTGCTCACTTGACGTGGAGCTGGAGTTACGAAAGGAGATGGTTGCGCTTACGCTTGGAGAAGTGCTTGTTATGCACTTAGTTGCGCGTAGATCAAGTTCAGTGTTGCTTGTGACTTGGTATACAAAGAAGTGAGAGTTTCTCCTTCTGGTAATCCCAGTAATGCCGAGACATTTGGTTGTGCCTGTGCCAATGGTGCTGAGGGGCCAGCACCATGGCTTGGGTTTTGAGTATCGGGAGTCGTCTGTTGGATTACCCGGGAGGCACTTCCAAAGAAGTCAGGGATTCCGGCGCTTGCTAACTCCTCTCTGACAGCCTTGTCCCTTTAGTGGCTCTGGACGTGCGTGTTGTCCGTTGTCGGGCCAAACGGAGTGTTTTCTTCGTTCATCTGAAAAGAGGGATTTGGTTCAGCCATTGAAGAGTGTTTTCAAAGAGAAAAGAGATGAAAATGGTTGTAAAAAATGCGGTGGGCACCAATGATGAAACACTGATTAACACTAGGTTATCCCAGCTGACTGTCTCATAGATTAAGGGTTCAATCTCTTCCTCCACTCGCCTTTAGCTAATATCCTGCATAACAAAACAGCGGTGACTCGCCACAAGGAGGGGAATAGGGGTTTCTCCTTGTGACCACCCTCCATCGTGAGAATAAGTACTGTTCTAAGTAGAATAGTGTGTGTTGAGAGTAAATAGTGAGAGAGCAGAATCTTTAAACCTAAAGGTGGAATCCTCTATTTGTTGCCGAAGGATGAAGGAGGAGGGGGAGACCTGCCAGCTAGCCAGTGGGTACCAGCTGTCCGACCAAGGGGAATATCGTCTTTACTCCCTCTACTGTCGGTAGTGTAGTGGATGACGTGGCGCGCGCTCAGTCGTCCAGCTGGGCGCTCATTGGTACTGGCTGCCGGCCTGCCCTCCAGAAATCTTACAATGCATGCTTGCGTCCATTAATAGGTGCCACGTGTCGTCCTTTCTGTCTGACGGAGCATCTTCCTTGTCACCTGCGATTTCTTCCAGAAGCTTCTATAATCTTCTGGATGCACTCGGATGATGTTGACGCCATACTGGAAAAGTGGTGTGGTTCCTATACCATGTATGCACTGATTTGGGATGATACCTCTTGAGGTAGTGATCCTAAGAGAACTGGTTGCTTTTTGAAAACTTAGAGAAGCAATATATACGATTGATTCTAATTTGAACTTAAATACACATACAAAGCGACCCTTAGAAAACTAGTGACTTTTTTAAAACTTAGAGAACCAAAATACACGATTGATTCTAATTTGAACTTAAAACTAGGTTTAAAGAAGTTCGTCGCGTTGCGGCGAATTTCTTTTATTATTTAGTCTGTGTTTACATGTGTTTTGAAATCACTACGAGCGTGTTGCGAACGGAACTTCTGACAAGAATAAAAAGAAAATGTAGAAAAAAACACTAAAAGATAACCGAAAGAAGATCAACCAAAAAAGTTGTATGGTAACGTTGTTGTTCCTATGAAACCCGTGATCAGAGATGAGCAAATTGTTCTGGGTACCGGTACAAATTTTCCGAATCAAAAGATCTTAAGTACTAATTCGGTACCGAATTTTGGTGTTACTGGTATCGGTTCACTACCATTTTTTACCTCCATATACGGGTAACGTACCCGGTATTTTCGGTATCAGTACCGATTCTGTATCGGTTGGTACCGAGTTCATCCTTACCCCTGAAACTAAAAAAAGAAAAAATTAAAAGTTGAAGAAAATCAACAAAAAAAGGTTGTACGATACCGTTGTTCGTACGGAAACCGTGATCAGGGATGAGCAAATGGTACCGAGTAGCAGCACTGAATTTCCGGAACCAAAAGATTTCCATTATCAATTCGGCACCAACTTTTGGCGTTTTCTGTATTAGTATCGGTTTTTACCTTCATGTACTGATACCGAACAGGACCGTCTCGGTATT
This sequence comes from Helianthus tuberosus, assembly GCA_030545235.1. NCBI lineage: Eukaryota > Viridiplantae > Streptophyta > Magnoliopsida > Asterales > Asteraceae > Helianthus > Helianthus tuberosus. The sequence goes on along the minus strand of JARYGA010017118.1, from coordinate 75,037 downwards.
TTCGATACCAGTACTGGTTCGATACCGGTTGACACCAAACTTATCCCAACCACTAATATTAAAAAAAGGATAAAAGTTAAAAAGTAAAAGAAATAACTATTATTATAATATTAAAATAATAAAAGTATTTTTTTTTTTGAACGGCCAACAAACTCAATCTCGAGCACTCTCGGGGCACCCACTGGACAAACAAAGTACTCCGAGAGTAACGCGAGTCCACCACCAATTCCGGGGAAAACCCGGTAACCCACCCGCCCGTAGGCACGGCGGTGAAATTACCGGTAAAACCCGTTTTGCTCAAGGATCCAACCCAGATTTCCCTGGGTCTCCTATCATTGCCCACCAGTACCTCACTCTGCACCAAGTGGGAGTCGAACCTTTGCATCTCTCAAGAGAAATGCAAGCCCTTCACCACTTGATCTAGAGATCATTGGCAAAAATAATAAAATTATTAAAAAACTATATATTATTATATGATAATCTATTAAGTTGTTCTTGATCCAAATAAATAATTAAGTACTTCCTCGCTCTCCGATCAAATAATTAATTGATTTCTTTAGCAACGTTGTAAGATTAAATATATTATGTATTAATATTTAATCTAGTAGCCATTATAATCATTTACATTATATAGATCAAAATATATAACAACCTATTAAATAATTAGTTGGTAATTGTTGATGGACCATATTACCCTTATTAACTAATTAGGTTTCCTCCTGGGTGCTTATATAAGAAGACTTATGTGAAGGTTAAAGGGTTACTCAGTTACACAATTAGACATACCCTATAATTATAACATCATCATCATCGACCTCCTCTCCTATAGCCGATACCCTTTTCGGTTTAATCAGTCACTATTATCAGTTAGCACCCTAAGGAGGAACCAGATCACACTGACAACTATGTCGAACTCGATGGCATCATCTATCACTGGATTCTCCACTGCACTGTCTGCTGTAACAGGTATGTTTTCATGTTTTCCATTATGTTTAGAACAGAACTGATCCAACATGTGGTATCAGAGCCTATGTTGATTAGTCGGTTCTGTTTTGCATCCATAAATCTGGGATAGAAATCTGGAAAACAGAATTTTAATAACTTAATGAATATTCACAACCGGTTTCGAGTCGAATATGACCACTCGAAATCCCTATTTTCGAAAAAGGATTAATTATATGTTCACTCGAAACCAATATGGCTAATCTTATAACCGAAATCTATTTTAGAAAAGCCTAAAAAATTTAGATTTCGGGTTCCAGAATTTATGTTTTATTTTTTAGGGTTCATCATGTTCTTAGGAAAATTCGAAAATTCCTTTATGTTTTGGAATGTAATTAGGATTGATGAGTGTTTTTTTCCTGTTTGATCCAATTTAATCTGTTAAGTTTATTCAAAACTATTAAAAAAATATACAGTTATAATTTTCGAAATATTTTTGATAAAATTAGATCATCTTAAAACAGGAAACCATATCTCATAATCCCTTAGAATTCGAATTTTCAGTTATGTTTTCACATTCACAGCTGTTAACAGGAAGTTTCGAGATCCCTTCTAACGAACCGAGACCAAGATCTCGACTCGAGACCACAAGGTCTCGACTCGAAATCATAAGTGTTCTCAAATGTTTACAACTCGAGACAACTATTTCGACTCAATATCAAAAGGTCTCGACTCGAGACCACTAAGGTTTCGACTAAGGGCTTAAATCTTCACAACTCGAGACCGTGGTTGCGACTCGAGACCTCATTATGAGTCGAGATCTCATAAAATACAGTAGTCAAGACCATGGTTCCGACTCGAAACAACAAGGTTGCGACTCGAGACCTCATAACTGACTCGAGATCTCATACATCAGTCGAGACCTGACTCAAGACCTGACTCGAAACCTCATTATTTTAGGCTGTTTATGTGAACTAAGATTTGGCTCGGGGCTCCGCCCCGAACCCTGTGGTTTGCTATTAAATAATTGGTTTTGTAATTACTTAGTTAATTAATCAGAATCAGATAATGTTTTACAAAACCAAAATGGCTTAACTTGAATGAGCTTTTGATATATCATTTCTGGCCAAAGCTGACTTGATACATCTACTTATCATTCAAGTATTACGAAAGCTATGTTAAGTGTGCATCATAAACATGAATGTCTTAATATCTGGCCAAAGCTGATTTAATTCCTTCATATATGGCATACTTAACAAGTGCATAACTAAAGTGATTATCTCAATTTCTGGCCAAAGCTGATTTGTTACAATCATTTTGCACACATGCTTAAATGATTACACTTCTGGCCAAAGCTGATTTGTCTTCGTTTAAGTAGAATTTTAACTAAGTCTATTATTTTGATGTTAGTAATAGACAATATCACAGCTTCATAATGTAAAATGGTCATTATTTATGCCTGCCTTAGTTTAACGTGCCCTTAGATCACATTAGGAATTTTTCCTTAGTATCATAACTTGCTCATCTTATTTCCACTATCAGCACCCAATTGCGGGATTCCACCTTTGACCGGTGATAACTTTGCTGCATGGAAGGATGCTCTCATGCTTACACTTGGGTTGCTGGACTTTAACTATGCTCTAAGAGAGAATAAGCCAGCGGACCTTACTCCACAAAGTACTGCTACTGAGCAGTTGACTCATGAAAAGTGGACTAGGTGTAACCGCATGTCTCTCATGTTTATGAAGCAGTCCATAAGCAATGCAATCAGGGGAGCTATTCCTGATTCTGAAGATGCTAAAATCTACTTGGCTTCTGTGGAGGCGCAGTTCAAGGGGACGTCTAAAGCACACACTAGTACCCTTATCCTCAAGCTGGTGACAACTAAGTATGATGGGAGGAGCGGCATTCGCGAGCACATAATGATGATGAATGACATGGCCAATAAGCTGAAGGGGCTGGAAATGGAAATCAGTGATGGTTTCCTTGTTCATTTCATCATTACTTCGCTTCCTTCGTCCTTTGAAGCATTCAAGATCAATTACAACACTCAGAAGGACAAGTGGACGATGAGTGAACTGGTCGCCATGTGCATACAGGAGGAAGAGCGTATGAGGATGGATCGCACTACTGATGTTGCCAACTTCACTACCTCCAACCCTAAGAAAAGGAAGAACAATCATCAGAGGAAGGATGCTTCAAAAGTCCAAAGGCCCAATCCTAATACAAGTGCACCCTCCAGCTCTAAGAACTCTTTAGGGAGAATCCACTGCAAGATCTGTAAAAAGGCAGGACATATGCAGAAGGATGCCCTGACTTTAAGGAGTGGCTGGCTAAGAAAGGTAACAATTATTTTATGATACTTGAGTCCTATAATTTAAGTGTTCCTGCTAATTCTTGGTGGTTTGATTCTAGTTCTATGGTCCATGTTACCAATTCAACTCAGGGATTCCTTACAATCCGGAAGCTGGAAAGAAACCAAAGAACGCTTAAGGTTGGGGATGATCGAGAATTAGAAGTGAAGGCCATTGGAACATTACAATTAGTTATGAAAACTGGTTTATGCATTACACTTTATGATACCTTATATGTTCCTGAGGTAACTCAGAACCTTGTATCAGGACCAAAGTTAGACATGGACGGTTTTATTGTTTCCCATGGTCATCGCAAACTCTCTATCCTCTATGATTGTGTTCTTTATGGTACTGGTATTCTGGATGGCGGTCTCTATAGATTAGAACTAGATGATGGCTTTTCCAAATCTTTGTTGTCATATAACATTAATGAATCACTCACAAAGATGAAAGAGAAACGAGACTTAGAGACTTCGTCTATGTTGTGGCATCAACGTTTAGGCCACATCTCAAGAGAACGATTAAATCATCTCGTAAAGGATGAAGTCTTACCTCCTCTTGATTTCTCTGATTTTGGAACATGTGTCAAATATCTTAAAGGTAAAATGACATTAGCAAATAAGAAAGGTGCCACTAGGAGCTCTAATTTATTAAAACTCATTCACACTGACATTAGTGGTCCCTAACAAATCGCTGGCATAACAGGACATACTTCATTTATCTCTTTTATTGATGATTATTCTCGTTAGATGTACTTGTATCTTATTAAGGAAAAATCTGAATCTCTAACAACTTTTAAAGATTATAAGGCTGAAGTTGAAAAGCAATTAGATCGTCAGATTAAAGTTGTGAGATCAGATAGAGGCGGTGAATATTATGGAAGACATATTGATGTGGGTCAAGCTCCTGGTCCATTTTATGAGTTTTGTAAGGGCCAGGGGATTGTGAACCAATACACCATGCCTGGTACACCTCAGCAGAACGGTGTCGCTGAAAGAAGAAACGGTACCCTTATGAACATGGTGCGCAGTATGTTAGCCAACACTAATTTACCATTATTCCTCTGGACTGAAGCGTTAAAAGCAGTTGTTCATATACTCAATAGAGTTCCTTCTAAGTCTGTCCCTAAAACTCCTTATGAACTTTGGACAGGAAGGAAACCGAGTCTTAAATATATGAAAGTATGGGGCTGCATTGCTGAAGCAAAACTTTACAATCCTTTCCTAAGGAAACTTGACCCTAAAACAGTTACCTGTTTCTTTATCGGGTATCTTGATAATTCAAAGTGTTATCGTTTCTATTGTCCTTCCCATGTCACTCGTATTGTTGAAACCAAGCGTGCTGCGTTCCTGGAGGATTTCAAGGTCAGTGGGAGCAGTACCAACCCTTACGAAGAATTGCAAGAAGTACAAGACGCGGGGGGGGGGGACTCGTCGCTTACCATTACTCCGATTACTCCTCTTGTACCCAATGCAACTACTGCACCTGAAGCTACTGCACCAACTCCAAATTTACCTCTACAATCAGAACCCACTATACCTCATGACGAAGGCACATCAAACGCTCAAAACCAAGACAACGCTGAACCCGATAATCCACTCAGGAGGTCATCTAGGAAAAGAAGGCCTACTAATTGGGATGATTATGTTACCTACCTGACTGAAATGGATCCCGAAAAGCTTAATGATCCTATCTCTTACAATGAAGCCATTAGCAGTGATCAGTCTTCTGAATGGAATAAAGCAATGATTGATGAGCTTGAATCCATGAAGAAAAATGATGTTTGGGATTTGGTAGAATTACCCAACGGATTCAAACCCGTAGGATGTAAATGGGTGTTCAAAACAAAACTGGATCCAAATGGGAACGTTGAACGCTACAAAGCGAGATTGGTTGCAAAGGGCAAGACTCAGAAAGAGGGAATTGATTATCAAGAGACGTTTTCACCTGTCTCTCGTAAAGATTCATTAAGGATCGTCATGGCCCTAGTAGCTCATTTTGATCTAGAGTTACATCAGATGGATGTTAAAACCGCTTTCCTGAACGGAGACTTGGATGAAGATGTTTACATGAAACAACCTGAAGGCTTTAAACCTGAAGATCAGGAACATCTAGTCTGTAAGTTGAAGAAATCCATTTACGGGTTAAAACAAGCATCACGTCAGTGGTACCTCAAGTTTGATGAAGTCATGAAGAAACAAGGTTTTATGAAGAATCAAGTGGATCAATGCACCTACCTCAAGATGAGTGGGAGTAACTTTACTATACTTGTCCTTTATGTAGATGATATTCTATTGGCAAGTAATAGTTTAGACATGTTGCATGAGTCGAAGCGGTTACTCTCGCATAACTTTGACATGAAGGATCTCGGAGATGCATCTTACGTCATTGGCATCGAAATTCACCGAGATAGACACAAAGGGATCTTAGGATTGTCCCAAAAGGCTTACATAGATCGTGTCCTTACACGTTATAACATGCGACAGTGCAAACCCTCCGTCGCTCCAGTAGTTAAGGGAGATGTTTTCGGTTCATTCCAGTGTCCGACAACAGAGATTGAGAAGGAGTAAATGAGCCAAATACCTTATGTGTCAGTAGTCGGGAGCTTGATGTATGCTCAAGTCTGTACTCGCCCAGATATCGCTTATATTGTTGGAATGCTAGGCCGTTATCAGACTAATCCTGGCCTAGATCACTAGAAAGCAGCTAAGAAGGTACTACGATATCTGCAAGGGACGAAAGACTATAAACTGACTTATAGAAGAAGTGATCATTTAGAAGTGGTGGGCTATTCTGATTCTGACTTTGCCAAATGCAAAGATGACAAGAAATCCACTTCGGGCTATATCTTTATGTTAGCAGGCGGCCCTATCTCTTGGAAGAGTCATAAACAACAGTTGACCACAACTTCCACAATGATGAAAGAGTACATTGCTGTTTATAACGCAACCTGTCATGGAATGTTGCTTAGAAATCTGATCACTGGACTCAAAGTCATTAATTCCATTTCTAGACCATTGAAGCTTTACTGTGATAATTCAGCTGCCGTTAGTTTCTCGAACAGTAACAGTTCGACTGGAGGTGGTTTATATCTCGATACAAAATATATGTTCGTACGTGAACGAGTTGAGGAAAATAATCTTTGTATCGAGTATATTAGTACTAAAGATATGCTTGCGGATCCGATGACTAAAGGTCTCCCTACTAAGGTTTACGAAGAACATGTTCGGAATATAGGATTTAGTAAAGACCTTATTTGAGCATATTGTACTAGCTTATGTTTTATGATTAATGAAATTTCCTCAGTTTGATTTTGTATGTCTCTTAGAATATGTTCAACCGGGATAATGGCATATAGACAAATAAAGTTACAAATCAAACAAAGGGCTTATGCGTATTTTGATCATGACGATTAGGTTTTAAATTAAGGCTATAGTATGACTAATGGGGGTCCTGAGTCGCATAATGATTCAACGGCGATATTTCTCTGCTATAGTACTTGTTTAAGGCTAAAATGAGTGTTAACTCCTGATCAGGCTTATCTAATACTCATAGTAAATGATTACTCGGCTAAGTGGGAGAATGTAAGATTAAATATATTATGTATTAATATTTAATCTAGTAGCCATTATAATCATTTACATTATATAGATCAAAATATATAACAACCTATTAAATAATTAGTTGGTAATTGTTGATGGACCATATTACCCTTATTAACTAATTAGGTTTCCTCCTGGGTGCTTATTAAGGAGACTTATGTGGAGGTTAAAGGGTTACTCAGTTACACAATTAGACATACCCTATAATCATAACATCATCATCATCGACCTCCTCTCCTATAGCCGATACCCTTTTAGGTTTAATCAGTCACCATCATTAGTTAGCACCCTAAGGAGGAACCAGATCACACAAACAACTATTGTCACACCCCGATATTTCCACGTTTGACCGGTGGGCCCGGTGGGGGAGTATCGTGACGTGGTTGGCAACATTACAGTCAAACAACACCATATTTAAAATGCACAGTGGAAGCAAATGAAAGTTATATTTAAACCGAATATAATTGTAATATCAAGTATCACAAACAGTTGAAAAATAATCTACAGAAGGATCAAAAATAAATAGGAAACAATGTTCAAAAGACTTTGACATCTAGAGCTTGCGAGACTTGAGTAATGATGCCTGGAGTAGCCAGCCTATTACGTGTAGTACCTGCACTTAGCCTTTTTGGAAAATACGCCAGTTTACACTGGTAAATACAATTTAACCGACTCATTTTAAAAATGGTTAAAAATTGATTTGAATGCACGTGGCACAACTTTTTATAACTTGGGATAATTATTTAAATATATAAACTTGTAAAAGAATTACATGTTCCTTATGCGTTCAGTAGCCCGGTTCGTGCCGGGTTAAAGATCAATAGACACACCACATTATTTATTGTTGGCACCGACGGGTGTACGCTTACACCCGGCGCTTAGGTCGTGGCCATTTCGTAAAATGATGCCAAGGATATCCGGGACATGGTCATTAACCCCCCAAAGGCGTTAAGCAAACAAAACATAATTTAAACGGGTCATCTCGATAATACTTAACCACCAAACGATTAAGGTCGAATGCCCGACCAAGCGGTATTTTATATACCGTACCCCAAGCTCGTATAAGGGAAAATAAGTTAAAAGTATTTACCCGAGCTAAATATAATATTCAATCCCAGCCGTATCAAATTAGCAAGTACAGATAGCTTTTACTGGGCTCCTATTCTGGAACGAAGGTTTATAATAACCTATTAGAATCCTAACGGTCTTTAGTTAAGCTTAAGCTTAGACCGGTTAGTTTTAAAGGAACGATACGGTTCGAACGCACGATTAAGCGAAGACCGGGATAAAATGTGATTTAGACCCGACAAGTTTGAAGACTTGTCATATATGGGTAATCTAAACACATTCTGGATTTTGAGATAAAAACGATAAGGTTTGACCCGTTTCGGCTAGTTTATGCAAACTAGTTACATAAACCGAGCCGAACGCGCAAGAGGCATAACGGGTAACCATAAGAGCCATATACAGGTTTCCTAAGTTAATATGCCTTAAATATGTTGTGACATCAGTAAGATATCTTTTATTATGCCCGAAACAAATTTAAACACACACTATGCCCCGTAGGGGCATTTTTGTCATTTACAAGGTTATAAAAGAGTTTAAGTATTAACCTGAGTTACAGGTCTGATGTAATCAGTAAAAATACTTAATTTGATAAGTTATAACAATAGGGTATTGCATATATGTGAAATTTATCAATTATAACCAAACTATGCACCGTAGGGGCATTTTGGTAATTTCACGTAAGCCGAAAAGCTCAAAATTGAAGTCTGAGTTAAACAACTTTTGCTTACTGTTAAAATATTATAATTTACCTAAAATATCAGTAGGTATCAACCCTTGTATGTTTAAAATAGTTTTAGTACATACTATGCGTTAAAAACGCTTACAAAGGCGATTAGAAGCCATTTCCGGGTTCTATAAATAAAGCTGATATTTTTATTATTCCAGAAGGTCTAAAATAATTTATTTACCATATAAGATCAGTAGCAAAAGGGTTTGGGGTCAAAAGATATGTAAAACTCTTTTTGTAGCCCAAAAGGGCAAAACCGACAATTACCGGATCAAGCTTATAACTCTAAGTTATGCTCAGCCTAAAATTAATTAAAATTCTTCAAAAATCCCAAAATAATATATTACATCAGTGGGAAAGAAGTTTGATATCAAAAACTAGGTTTAAATAGGCTATACGCTAAATATGCCGTTAAATCGCTAAAAAGCTTTCTAATTACGCTAATGAGCATAACTCTCAATCTACACCTCAAACTGATGTCAAATTTTGGGTACAAGTTTATATATCAGTAACTAAGGTTTCTACTCTTTTACATTTTTAAAATTCACGTTTTATGGTGAAAAGGGCATAATGGTCAACATATAGGCAATTAACGGAATCATGCATATTAATTGGTTAACGAATGAACCGTGGTGTATAATCACATAGGGTTATACTAGCATGTAACCTGGTCCTAAGGAAGCTCTAAGGCATTTCCAAATCATACTAAAACGGGTCAGAACTGAAGTCAAAGCAAAAGTTAAAGTTTTGCGACTTTCGGTTCCGAACCGGGTCTAAACAGAAAATTGTCGGATCAAACAAGCTTAGACCATTTATAATACTTATTACCAAGTTATATGAGTGATAAAATAGGTTACACGCCTTCTGCATTGTTAATTATGCGTTAATTAGAATATTAGCATTCTGTTGACTTTTTCTAATCAACTTTGACCCGACAATTGGTCTAGATAGAGTGGGAATCAGAGGGTGCCCTTTTAAGGGTTTAATGCCCACATAATTACCAACTTATAACTACCATCAATTCGACTAATCACGGGACCATTAGTGATTAATCGTGAAGTCAACCGTTAATTACGACGGTTTGACTATTAAGATAAAACTAAGCAAAAACTCAACTAAGAAAGGTTAAGCATACTTACAGAAGTCCTATGCACGATTAGGAAGGCTTAGGGTCTGCTCTTAAGCTCCAGGAAGCTCCAGAAATGCAGAAGGAAAGGTGTGATCATAAGTTGCAACATAAGGCCCTTTATATAGTGCTTTAATCTCCTTAGATCATTGACAAACAAGACTACAACTGATAATGGATCCCCCACAAGTGTCCCTAAGGCCTAAAAAGTATATAGGGGTCGTCCAAATATGAGGAAAATCGTTTTTAAGTCAGTTAGAAGGCATAACAGGCTGCTTCCAGTCATTTTCTGCATCTGGGCAAGTCAGGCGGCCCGCGTAAGCTCTTGGGATGGCTTACGTGGCCCGTGTGGGCCTTCTGCTCAGATTTTAAACTTTTTAGTTATTGCATGTTGGCTCTTGGCTCTTCGAAAGGTTATTTTACCTTTGTTTCTTGCATTATGGGCCTTCCAAATTTACCTATAAGGGCTTCAAAACTTATACCCACTTTGTTAAGTCCTTGGTCACTTCATGTATACCCGAAAATTCATAATTCTCAACGTTGACGCTTTAACCCCATGTATACAAATTTGATCATAACTTTCTCATACGATAACGAAACTTTATGAAATTTATATCGTGCATTCTAGTGAGCATAATTAACCATTACAAAGCATCGGGTTTGCTAAAAGGTCACTCAGAGGTCTAACTTAAACATGTTGACACATTTAACCCCTGTGGTTTGTAATCTCTCACTTTCTTTTACAATTAGCTTCGTATGATCCATGATTTATTCGTTTGAAGGTATGAGCATCATGTAGGGTTATTTTAAAATATATATATTCACTGTTGACATTTTGAACCCGTATATTCACATACTTTCCATGTTTGTCAACTTTAGTCCTTCTAGAACGTTCTTTCACACGTTCAAGCCTATGACACGTGTCAATACATTATAGGACGTGAATTTTCGAGGTGTTACATCCTCACCACCTTAAAATAAATCTTGACCTCAAGATTTACTGAAATAAATAAGGGTATTTTTCTTTCATTGTTGACTCTACCTCCCACGTATACTCGGGACCTCTACGGGCATCCCATTTTACCTTTACAATAGGTACATGCTTCCTTCGAAGCTTCTTAACCTGTCGATCCTCGATCGACACAGGTTTTTCGATAAACTTTAAGCTCTCTTCTATGTGCACATCTGTATGTGGTATGACCAGTGATTCATCAGCGAAACACTTCTTCAGATTGCAGATGTTGAATACATTGTGAATACCACTGAGCTCTTCTGGTAAGTTTAACTTATAGGCAACTGATCTGACACGTTCGATGACCTCGAAAGGTCCTATGTACCTCGGGCTTAACTTGCCTTTCTTACCAAATCGCATCACTCCCTTCCAGGGTGATACTTTAAGCAACACTTTGTCACCAACCTCAAATTTCAGAGGTTTACGCCCTAAATCTGCGTAGCTTTTCTACCTATCTCTGGCAGCTTTCAGTCGGTCACGAATCTGGACAATCTTGTCCGTCGTTTCAAAGACTATTTTCGGTGCTGTCAGTTGGACATCTCCAACTTCCTCCCAACAAACGGGCGTTCTACACTTTCTACCGTATAAGGCCTCGAAAGGCGCAGCCTTGATGCTGGTATGGTAGCTATTGTTATATGAGAACTCGATTAAGGGCAGGTGGTTATCCCAACTACCACCTAAATCGATCACACATGCACGAAGCATGTCCTCCAACGTTTGGATTGTACGCTCACTCTGGTCGTCCGTCTGAGGATGGTAAGCAGTACTAAAATTTAAGCGCGTGCCCAAAGATTGTTGGAAACTTTTCCAAAAATGTGACGTGTATCTAGTATCTCTGTTAGAGATAATAGCCACAGGTATGCCATGTAGAGATACAATCTTATCTACATACAATTGGGCTAACATGTCGGAGCTATAGGTCTCCTTAATGGGTAGGAAATGTGCTGACTTAGTCAGTCTATCTACTATTACCCATATTGTGTCATTTCCTTTCCTTGTCTTAGGTAACTTGGTGATAAAATCCATTGTCACCATTTCCCACTTCCATGTGGGAAGTTCAGGCTGTTGTAGCAAACCTCACGGTTTCTGATGTTCGGCCTTGACTTGCGCACACGTCAAACATTTAGCTACATAGGCAGCTACAGACTTTTTCAAGCCTATCCACCAATAGTTTGCCTTTAGATCCTGGTACATCTTATCAGCTCCAGGATAAACGGAATATTTAGAACTGTGGGCTTCCTGGAGGATAACATCTCGAAGTCCTCCATAAACTGGAACCCATATTCTTCCATTTAACCTCAGGATTCCGTCCTTGCCCTGAGATAATTGCTCTTCAGTGACTCCTAGCCTTTCGTTAGGATAGTTAGCTTCCAACACAGCTTCCTTCTGTGCAGCTAACAACCTTTCATTCAAACTGTTCTTTATTTCAATGCTCTTGGCATTGATTCGGATGGTTTTCACTCTTTCCTTTCGACTTAAGGCATCGGCGACTACATTCGCTTTGCCAGGATGGTATCTTATTTCACAATCATAATCATTCAACGTCTCCATCCATCGGCGCTGCCTCATGTTTAAATCCTTTTGGTTAAACAGGTGCTGGAGTCTCTTGTGATCAGAATAGATCACACACTTGACACCATATAAATAGTGCCTCCATAGCTTCGGTGCAAATACAACGGCACCCAACTCAAAGTCATGGGTGGTGTAATTCTTTTCATGCACCTTTAACTGACGTGATGCATAGGCAATAACTTTGCCTTTCTGCACAAGCACACATCCCATACCTGTGTGCGATGCATCACAATAAACTACAAATTCTTCGATTCCATCCGGCAACGTCAATACAGGAGCATTGCTCAACTTCTGTTTAAGGATATCAAAGGATTCTTGCTGCTTAGGGCCCCAAATGAACTTTATTTTCTTCCGAGTCAAAGAGGTTAGGGGTGCAGCAATCCTTGAAAATTTTTTGATAAATCGCCTGTAGTATCCTGCCAATCCCAAGAAACTATGAATTTCTGTGGGCATCTTTGGCTCTTGCCAATTCATGACAGCTTCAACCTTAGCGGGGTCCACTTGGATTCCGCGTTCGCTAAACTCATGTCCAAGAAATTGGACTTCACGAAGCCAGAAATCACATTTAGAGAATTTGGCATAAAGCTTCTCCTGTTGAAGTAGTGAAAGAATACATCGGAGATGTTTCTCATGATCAGCTTTGTTCTTCGAGTAGATGAGGATGTCGTCAATGAAAACGATGACAAATTTGTCCAAGTATGGTTTGCAGACACGATTCATGAGGTCCATGAATGCGGCAGGTGCATTAGTGAGTCCAAAAGGCATCACTAGGAACTCGTAATGACCATAACGAGTCCTAAATGCAGTCTTGTGTACATCTTCATCTTTAACCTTCAATTGATGATAACCTGACCTCAGATCGATCTTAGAGAAGTAACTTTCCCCTTGAAGCTGATCGAACAGATCGTCGATTCTGGGCAATGGGTACCTATTCTTGATAGTGACCTTATTAAGCTCACGGTAATCGATGCACAGACGCATCGATCCATCCTTCTTCTTGACAAACAAGATTGGTGCACCCCAAGGAGACGAACTAGGTCTAATGAAACCTTTGGCTAGCAATTCGTCTAGTTGCATTCTCAATTCCTTCATCTCTGTTGGTGCCAACCTATAAGGTGCTCTAGCAACTGGTGCTGCTCCAGGGATGATGTCAATTCTGAATTCCACTTGCCTATCTGGTGGTAAACCAGGTAGTTCTTCAGGAAAAACTTCAGGGTATTCAGAAATAACAGGAATGTCTTCCATCTTCGGTTTCAGCTCATCAATAGTCACTTGTGCCATGTAGACGACATAACCCTTCTTTAAACACTTAGATGCCTTGAGCATAGTCACTTGCTCAGGCAGTCCATACCGAGTATCTCCCCGAATGGTAAGTGATTCGCCAGACGGAGTCTTGATCACCACTTGCTTCTTATTGCAGACAATCTGGGCCTGGTTATGAGATAACCAGTCCATGCCTAACACGATGTCAAAACCGGCTAACTTCAAAGGAAGTAGGGACAAAGGAAAAGAGTGGTTCTTAATGGATATAACACATCCATCTAATATGGTTGAGGCGGTTTCTAAGGTGCCATCTGCTAACTCCACCTCATATTTCACACTTAAGGTTTTAACAGGTAAATTCAGCAATTTACAAAACTTATTATCTACAAATGACTTATCAGCGCCTGAATCAAAAAGTACTCTTGCATAGACATCGTTTATGAGGAAAGTACCTGTGATCACGTTATCGTCCTGCACAGCTTCTTTCGCATCCATCCTGAAGACCCTAGCATTGGTCTTCTTTCCTTCATCAGCTTTCTTTGCAAGTTTTGGGCAGTTGGACTTGATATGCCCTTTTTCGTTGCAACTGTAGCACGTTGCGTCCTTCAACTTTTTGCAATCCAAGGTCTTGTGTTCCTTGGACTTGCATATCCCACATGCAAAAGTTCTCGACTGAGTCTGTGAGTTTGATTCAAACCTGCACTTTCCGAAGTGCTGTTTCTTGCAGATTTTGCACTTGGGCTTATCAACAGATTGATGCCCATCTTTCTTAGACTCAGACCCTTTCTTGTGGTCATTGCTCCCTCGGTGCTTCTTGTTTGACCTTCGTGAATATCATCTTCACGTTTCCTTTTCTCTGCATCTGTGTTCCTCAGCGATCTCTGTCTGACCACGTCCAATGTGAGGGACAAAGATATATCAGTTACATATCTGGAAGTAGTTGGCCGAGAGGCCTTCACACTTGCCTTTATTTCTGGGGCTAAACCCCCAATGAAATGAGCTATTCATTTGGGTTCCGGGGTCACCAGATACGGAACCAATCTTGACAATGTGTTGAAACTCGTGAGGTAAGCTTGGCAGTCAAGGTTCTTCATCACTAAGGACAGAAAATCCGACTCGATCTTTTCAACCTCATGCTGAGGGCAGTAGTTCTCCCTGATGAGGACAACGAATTGTTCCCATGACATGTTGTACAGTGGAATCTTCCCTGTAGCTTGAATCAAAGATCTCCACCAGGCTAAGGCCTCACCTTTGAACGATTGAGACACAAACTTTACTACATCCCTTTCAGCGCACCCGCTGATATCAACCACGGTATCCATCTCATCCAACCAGGTCATACAGTCTATGGCCCCTTTTTCCCCAGTGAAGTCCCTGGGTTTACATGAAACAAAGTATTTGTAGGAGCAACCCTTATCACGAGGTCCTTGAATCAGCATGATCTTTTGAGATGGATTGATTCGATGATTTGAAGAGTGACGATCGTCATCGTCTTTCTTGGGTTCATCCTTCTTGGAGGGTGGCTTTGAATGCGGTGTAGATAGCGTCCTACTTCGAGTCCCGCTATATTCTTCATACTGCCGCTCTATGGCCTTTGTAACAGCGCCGTCTATTAACGCTTGTAGTTCAGCACCCGTTATATTAATTCGGGCGTTATCATTATTCTCCCTTGGGTGACTATTAATTTCATCCGAGTCAGCCATTTTAATTTGAACTGTTGCATAAGACATTGACAATAGTTTATTTGGGAGTTTATTATAGAATTGTCTTTTATGGCAATTCATTAACCACGGTAAACAGAGACCAGATTTGGTTAATTTGTTAATCATATTTATTTAGGATTTTCATTATAATTTATCCTAATAACAATACAATAACAGTGTTATTAGTAGCACAAAAGGCCTAGTCACAGGGACATTTTTAAAACATAAGCTATGATTCAGAGAATCAAGGTTCTAAGGTTTGAACATAGTTCATTACCTTTTTCTGACAGGGAGTCATAGCTACCACTGTCCTTTGTCTCATATGAAAATGAGTATGGCCCGTAGGCACTATATTACCAATGTATGGTCAAAATATGATCATCTTAATTGATGATTTAAACCCATGATTCGTAGATCATTAAGTTGGGTTAGGAATCTTTTGAATAATCCTTATATAAGAATGACGTGTGTGATTTTAACGAATCACGTCTGCCAGGAGTGTTAACATGTTTTCAGATGTTAACAAGGATCCAAATCTTTTAAACAGGTCTTACCATCTTGGCCAGGTCTTATAATGACACGGAGGCTAGGTTATACCGTTAAGATTCTTAATTAATATTTAAAATAGGCAGATTAATTTTTAAAAAGGAATGATTCTGGTTTATTTATTTCATGTAATATAACTATGCATATAATAGCAAAATGAAATTTATAACTTAACATTCCAATAACATTTAAAAATTACACTTTGCCCTAAACGGGACTTTTACATAAACAACTTACCCACACAGGGGTCAAACTGAAATACTAGTCCACGTAGGGACTTAAACAAACAATATACCCTCGTAGGGGTTAACAAAAAGATAGGCCCACGCAGGGGCTTAAAAGACAACCATACCCACGCAGGGGTAAAAACAGCAAGACAGACCCACGCAGGGGCTCAACTGAAAACAAGGAAATTACAATCAATAATTGAAGGATTCAATGGTCCTTCTTGCTCTTCCCTTTTATTAAACTTGTCAATCCCTGGAAGAAACTTTGTCACTCCTTGTGATCTCTATGAAAGTCCCGCTCGACTTGGTCCAATCTTTGAAGAATTTCTTCCCGTTCGGGTGGGGAAAACCGTGGCGGCTGCGATTGTTGCCGAATTATAGGTCTAGCAGGTATTTGGTACCCATGAGTTGGGTACCCTACTCCCCAAGGAGCTCCATACGGTCCTTCCAGGTGAAGGGCGTTGTAGTTGGCCGCTACCAAGTATGGGTCGACTTCAGCGTAGTTATAGTTGGTGTGAGTCGGCTGCTCAAACGGGTTGTACGCCATTGAACCAGTGTAGGTTGGAATCGGGTTATCAAAACCCATCGGTGGTGGCTGCGATGCAACTGGGTTTGAAGGCCCACCCATTTGAGGGTCTTCTTGTAGTGGCGGATAATGACTGCCACTTGAGTGATGAGGGGTGCTGAAATGAAAATCCCCTCCACGCGCGGATATTCGCGCGCCTGTCCTCCTACCCCTCGGCGGTTCTGGAGGTGCTTGATGAACTAGCGGCGGTGGAGGCGGTGGCGTGACTTCCACAAAACGTGAATCCCCAGAGGGATCTTACTGCTGCTGTTGCTGCTGGTGGGACGATGAATGGTGAGAAGGTGTGAAGTACCATTCATGCTGGTTGAACCTTGCCTGAAAACTATCTTGACCACCGTAGGGTGATCCGTGAAGAGCTGAGCCATCCGAGACCTCGATAGGATGGTTGGGGGTCCCGGTTGTAGGCTCAATAGGGTCGGTGTCCTCCTCCATATCCATGGCGTTATCGCCGGAAAAGTGATCCTCCGGTCCCAATGGGTTAAAACCCATGGGTTCTTGTATGTAGTTCGCCGGGTTAAACCGGCCCTGAAAAACAGGAGTGGGGTTACCAAAAGAATTGTGCGAAAGGGATCGCTGAAGGGGTATATATGAAGGTTGTGGGTTATCGGGCTCGTTTTCTAACTGTGGCCCATAGGAGTTACGAAAGGGAGGCGTTGAACTATGTGAAACAGACCGTCTAGCGGGCTCCTCATTGGTCCTCCAGTTCTCTCGAGGATCAGCACTCGCAGTGGTAGAAGGAGCTCGCCTGTGCGAAGGCCCGGCTTCGTGATCATTGGGGGCGGTGATTGGCCCCTTGCCTCGTCCTCTTCGTCTGAAAAATCTTGGCGGCATATTTACACCTGTCAATATAACATAAGATAACAACAAGAATATATAAAATAAAAGACAAAGTTAAAAATTAATTGAAACAAATTTGTATTGTTCCTATGTTCTTTGTCTAGACTCAAAAATTTTAGAATGTGCAATTGTGTAACTGAGATTAAACACAAACAGGCTAGTGTTTAATTCAATCAGCGTTGGCTCTGATACCAACCTGTCACACTCCGATATTTCCACGTTTGACCGGTGGGCCCGGTGGGGGAGTATCGTGACGTGGTTGGCAACATTACAGTCAAACAACACAATATTTAAAATGCACAGCGGAAGCAAATGAAAGTTATATTTCTACCGAATATAATTGTAATATCAAGTATCACAAACAGTTGAAAAATAATCCACAGAAGGATAAAAAATAAATAGGAAACATTGTTCAACAGACTTTGACATCTAGAGCTTGCGAGACTTGAGTAATGATGCCTGGAGTAGCCAGCATATTACGTGTAGTACCTGCACTTAGCCTTTTTGGAAAATACGTCAGTTTACACTGGTAAATACAATTTAACTGACTCATTTTAAAAATGGTTAAAAATTGATTTGAATGCACGTGGCACAACTTTTTATAACTTGGGATAATTATTTAAATATATAAACTTGTAAAAGAATTACATGTTCCTTATGCGTTCAGTAGCCCAGTTCGTGCCGGGTTAAAGATCAATAGACACACCACATTATTTATTGTTGGCACTGATGGGTGTACGCCTACACCCCGCGCTTAGGTCGTGGCCATTTCGTAAAATGATGACAAGGATATCTGGGACATGGTCATTAACCCCCCAAAGGCGTTAAGCAAACAAAACATAATTTAAACGGGTCATCTCGATAATACTTAACCACCAAACGATTAAGGTCGAATGCCCGACCAAGCGGTATTTTATATACCGTACCCCAAGCCCGTATAAGGGAAAATAAGTTAAAAGTATTTACCTAAGCTAAATATAATATTCAATCCCAGCCGTATCAAATCAGCAAGTACAAATAGCATTTACTGGGCTCCTATTCTGGAACGAAGGTTTATAATAACCTATTAGAATCCTAACGGTCTTTAGTTAAGCTTAAGCTTAGACCGGTTAGTTTTAAAGGAACGATACGGTTCGAACGCACGATTAAGCGAAGACCGGGATAAAATGTGATTTAGACCCGACAAGTTTGAAGACTTGTCTTATATGGGTAATCTAAACACATTCTGGATTTTGAGATAAAAACGATAAGGTTTGACCCGTTTCGACTAGTTTATGCAAACTAGTTACATAAACTGAACCGAACGCGCAAGAGGCGTAACGGGTAACCATAAGAGCCATATAAAGGTTTCCTAAGTTAATATGCCTTAAATATGTTGTGACATCAGTAAGATATCTTTTATTATGCCCGAAACGAATTTAAACACACACTATGCCCCGTAGGGGCATTTTGGTCATTTACAAGGTTATAAAAGAGTTTAAGTATTAACCTGAGTTACAGGTCTGATGTAATCAGTAAAAATACTTAATTTGATAAGTTATAACAGTAGGGTATTGCATATATGTGAAATTTATCAATTATAACCAAACTATGCACCGTAGGGGCATTTTGGTAATTTCACGTAAGCCGAAAAGCTCAAAACTGAAGTCTGAGTTAAACAACTTTTGCTTACTGTTAAAATATTATAATTTACCTAAAATATCTGTAGGTATCAACCCTTGTATGTTTAAAATAGTTTTAGTATATACTATGCGTTCAAAACGCTTACAAAGGCGATTAGAAGCCATTTCCGGGTTCTATAAATAAAGCTGATATTTTTATTATTCCAGAAGGTCTAAAATAATTTATTTACCATATAAGATCAGTGGCAAAAGGGTTTGGGGTCAAAAGATATGTAAAACTCTTTTTGTAGCCCAAAAGGGCAAAACCGACAATTACTGGATCAAGCTTATAACTCTAAGTTATGCTCAGCCTAAAATTAATTAAAATTCTTCAAAAATCCCAAAATAATATATTACATCAGTGGGTAAGAAGTTTGATATCAAAAAGTAGGTTTAAATAGGCTATATGCTAAATATGCCGTTAAATCGCTAAAAAGTTTTCTAATTACGCTAATGAGCATAACTCTCAATCTACACCTCAAACTGATGTCAAATTTTGGGTACAAGTTTATATATCAGTAACTAAGGTTTCTACTCTTTTACATTTTTAAAATTCACGTTTTATGGTGAAAAGGGCATAATGGTCAACATATAGGCAATTAACGGAATCATGCATATTAATTGGTTAACTAATGAACCAAGGTGTATTATCACAGAGGGTTATACTAGCATGTAACCTGGTCCTAAGGAAGCTCTAAGGCATTTGCAAATCATACTAAAATGGGTCAGAACTGAAGTCAAAGCAAAAGTCAAAGTTTTGCGACTTTCGGTTCCGAACCGGGTCTAAACAGAAAATTGTCGGATCAAACAAGCTTAGACCATTTATAATACTTATTACCAAGTTATATGAGTGATAAAATAGGTTACACGCCTTCTGCATTGTTAATTATGCGTTAATTAGAATACTAGCATTCTGTTGACTTTTTCTAATCAACTTTGACCCGACAATTTGTCTAGATAGAGTGGGAATCAGAGGGTGCCCTTTTAAGGGTTTAATGCCCACATAATTACCAACTTATAACTACCATCAATTCGACTAATCACGGGACCATTAGTGATTAATCGTGAAGTCAACCGTTAATTACGACGGTTTGACTATTAAGCTAAAACTAAGCAAAAACTCAACTAAGAAAGGTTAAGCATACTTACAGAAGTCCTATGCACGATTAGGAAGGCTTAGGGTCTGCTCTTAAGCTCCAGGAAGCTCCAGAAATGCAGAAGGAAAGGTGTGATCATAAGTTGCAACATAAGGCCCTTTATATAGTGCTTTAATCTCCTTAGATCATTGACAAACAAGACTACAACTGATAATGGATCCCCCCACAAGTGTCCCTAAGGCCTAAAAAGTATATAGGGGTCGTCCAAAGATGAGGAAAATCGTTTTTAAGTCAGTTAGAAGGCATAACAGGCTGCTCCCAGTCGTTTTCTGCATCTGGGCAAGTCAGGCGGCCCATGTAAACTCTTGGCATGGCTTACGCGGCCCGTATGTGCCTTCTGCTCAGATTTTAAACTTTTTAGTTATTGCATGTTGGCTCTTGGCTCTTCGAAAGGTCATTTTACCTTTGTTTCTTGCATTATGGGCCTTCCAAATTTACCTATAAGGGCTTCAAGACTTATACCCACTTTGTTAAGTCCTTGGTCACTTCATGTTTACCCGAAAATTCATAATTCTCAACGTTGACGCTTTAACCCCATGTATACGAATTTGATCATAACTTTCTCATACGATAACGAAACTTTATGAAATTTATATTGTGCATTCTAGTGAGCATAATTAACTGTTACAAAGCTTCGGGTTTGCTAAAAGGTCACTCAGAGGTCTAACTTAAACATGTTGACACATTTAACCCCTGTGGTTTGTAATCTCTCACTTTCTTTTACAATTAGCTTCGTATGATCTATGATTTATTCGTTTGAAGGTATGAGCATCATGTAGGGTTATTTAAAAAAATATTTATTCACTGTTGACATTTTGAACCTGTATATTCACATACTTTCCATGTTTGTCAACTTTAGTCCTTCTAGAACATTCTTTCACACGTTCAAGCCTATGACATGTGTCAATACATTATAGGACGTGAATTTTCGAGGTGTTACAACTATGTCGAACTCGATGGCATCATCTATCACTGGATTCTCCACAGCACTGTCTGCTGTAACAGGTATGTTTTCATGTTTTCCATTATGTTTAGAACAGAACTGATCCAACAAACGTAACATATGTAGACTCGTAATATAGATATATGTATATACATAATCATATAATTAAAACAGTTATATAGATATATGTATCTTATAAACAGATAACATAAAATGTATATAAACTAGCAAAATTCCTCCGCGCTTCGCGGGTCGCTTCTTTACAGTATCAGAACTTGTTATAGCAATTGAAACCTATAGACTATACTATAATATTTTTGGATCAAAAGAAAACCTTTCTTGAAATGCAATTAGATTTGATAATAATTTATTTAAGTATAAATGTAAATTCATAATCTTAATCCTTGTTATATCATAAATAACTTATATATATATTCAAGAGTTAAGATTATAAATATTATTCTTGGTTTATTATTAATATTATTATCATACTATTAATAAAAATAAATAATAAAATGCAGATAAAAAAACCAAATATGTAAATACAAACGTTGGTTTTCATAACAATACCGATGTTCAGGCGGTTTTGATTCCCTTGTTTTGTTATTTATACGATACCGACATCCGGTATATCTTACAACGTAAAAAAATGATATTCTGAATACAAGTCGATTCGTTTCATTATTGGTATCCAATATTATTTACGATACATTTTTTTTTATTTTTGACGGTTTTATTTCATGAAAGTCGTTTAATAATAAAAAATTATAAAAGAAAACACTGTGGTAACATTTTTGATGATATCGATAACAATAAGGATGTTTTGGGTTACATGAGGTATTTGGAAAAAAAAAGTATATCCAAGATTAGACAACTCTACCCTTCATGTGTAGTTTCGTTTTGTCTTTAACCCTTTATTACTTTGGGAAATTGGTTTTTAATAAACCAACCACCGCCACCACCACCACCACCACCGCACCGCCACCCCCACCACCACCACCACAGCACCGCCACCACCACCACCACCACCACCGCACCGCCGCCACCACCGCCACCACCGCCACAGCACCGCCACCACCACCACCACCACAGCACCGCCACCACCGCCACCACCACCGCACCGCCACCATCGCCACCACACCGCCACCACCCCCACCACACCGCACCGCCACCACCGCCACCGCAGCACCGCCACCACCACCACCACCACAGCACCGCCACCACCACCACCACCACCGCACCGCCACCACCACCACCACCGTTTTCGAAACGGTCGGGTCGAAAACGGTACGGGTCGAAACGGTACGGGTCGAAGCGGTACGCGTCGAAACGGTCCGGGTCGAAACGGTCCGGGTCGAAAACGGTCCGGGTCGAAACGGTCCGGGTCGAAACGGTCCGGGTCGAAACGGTACGGGTCGAAACGGTCCGGGTCGAAACGGTACGGGTCGAAACGGTCCGGGTCGAAACGGTCCGGGTCTAAACGGTCCGGGTCGAAACGGTACGGTTCGAAACGGTTCGCGTCGAAACGGTTCGGGCCGAAACGGTTGCTTTTTTTGAATTTTTTTTATTTTTTAGAGTTTTTTTGATTTTCTAGATTTTTTTTGATTTTTTAGAATTCTTTTGATTTTTTAGGATTTTTATGATTTTTTAGAGTTTTTTTGATTTTTTTTAGGATTTTTATGTTTTTTAGAATTTTTATGATTTTTTAGAGTTTTTTTTTTATTTTTTTGAATTTTTATGATTTTTTTATGATTTTTTTTTATTTTTTTAGAATTTTTTTGATTTTTTTGAATTTTTTTGATTTTTTTGAATTTTTTAGATTTTTTAGATTTTTTTTTTATTTTTATGATTTTTTTTATAACTACAGGGACTGATTGTGTAATAAATAAAACTTAAAACTAGTAAATTATAACTACAGGGACTGTTTGTGTAATAAATAAAACTTAAAAACTAACTTCAGTTAAAAAAACTAACGGAGGTCCATTGAGTACCAACATATTGAAACGTAGGATTATTAATTACCAATTCTGTAGGTAGGATTATTATTTACCAATGGGGCAAAGGTTGGTTTATTAAAAACCAATTTCCCTATTACTTTTTATTACTCAATTTTTTATGGATTTATTACTCATTTAAAATCCTAAAATAAAGATTAACTATCGTCACGCAAACGAAAATAGTTTCAAATTAATTATTAAGGGAAATATGAATAAGGATATAAGGATTATCACAGAGGTTAGAAATTCATTTTTAGTCTGAATTGTCACTAAAATACGGCATCGGCACTTGACCAACCATTGTTCACTAGTTTAACCCACCTGTACCATTGTTCACCAGTTTAACCCGGTCAAACTTTCACCTAAATGTCATGCCCCACAAAATTTCAGCGTGTTCCGGAAGTTTTCGGAACACTAAGGAAGCGTCTAGGGCTGCCCGGAAGTCTCTGAAACAGTCTAGACAATACTGGAACGTTTTGGCACCCTTAGAAGATCCTAGACCAGCCTTAAAGGAGCTCAGAAGAGTCTAGAATGGGCTACATAATACTGCCATAAAAATCAGCCAAGGAACATTCTAGAATCCCAACAAATATCAAATATCATAATATTTATGTAGGAAATATCTAGGTATTAAGGCTAGATCTGTGTAAAGAAATGATCTAGATTTGGAACTATCTAGATCAAGTCCAAGTAGTATAAATAGGAGTGTTAGGCATCATTTGCACTTACCCAACATAACCCCCTCATAACTCATTCATAACCCAACTTCTTGTAAACACATGCTACTTGTAAACTTTGTTCAAGTAATACATAACCATTTTTGTTTTAATATTGCATTACAAAATCATACTTGTGATCCTCACAAACAAAGAATTCCGCTGCTATACATAACCACCCCATCCAAAAGGTTGAACTTAGAAGTATTCTAAGTTCCGCACGAGAGTTCAAGAATAACTCCGTGACATAAAGCCTCCATAATACCACCAACAAAACCCTCATTCACTGTCGATGCAGTAGAAGCCCTAAGTCGCTGGTAATGTTGTCCCGTCGTCGGATCTGCTTATCGATCCCCCATCAACTATGTGCATCCAAGGAAGAAACTGATGCCCCCTGTTTTTACCTTGGCGGAACCCTAATAGGTCCATGGTGCTTTAGTCATTGCTTGTTGCGGTAACCGGAATAGTGGCTCACTTGCTCGGCTCCAAACACCAAGAAGTTGCGCCCCTGTTTCCAACCAACCTTTACACCACCACGGCTGAGGCCGCTTCTGTCGCCGTTTCAACAACTCGGTTCTTCTAACACACCCTACTCTTACTCTCTCTATCTCTCTACACACACTCAAGTACATCGTTGTAGTAAAGATGAAGCCACATATATTTAACAATCCTAATAAAGATATATGTAGCTTGTTTCTAGTTGCTTTTGTAATTGTATACGAATCTACTTATATTATTATATATATCAATTGACAACGTCCATTTGCGCTAGTGTACTTTGCTTTTTTGGGGTTTTGACCACAATAGTTTCTCACATCATGCTTTCTCAAAGTTTCTCGCATTATTCTTTCTCTGCACAACCATGCTTATCATTTTAACTTTCTGGCAATTGCAATATCCGACTATAATCACCACCATCACCACCATGGTCAACGCCAATTGCACCAACCACCACCACCCGTGTTTTGTAACACCACTGATTGCAACACCAAAAACCACCAGCACTTGCGCCAACGTACCCCCTCGTTGCGGCTAGGGTTCCAACTGCCGCCACCGCGCCAACGTACACCCCCTCGTTGCGGCTAGGGTTACCAACTGCCGGCACCTTCATTGCCTCTGCTCTCCGACGCCACAACATATTATGTCGTGTTTGGGTCACATCTTCACTTTCATTATCTTCGGTCAGGTATGGAACAAGCTTTAATAATCGGATATGAGGTTAGACCCAAACCCACCCCGTTGCCATTTATTATAGCTTTGAGTGGCATATGATTTTGCCGGGTTGTTGTTAACTGTGGTATAAGGGTGGAGGGAGTGGTCAATCACTATTAGGGTGTTTGAGTTATTCTCTAGCCAATAATATCATGTCATGTCAAGTCCCCACTCTACTCCCCATTTTACACTCAATCACTGACAATGGTCAAACAAATGGAGAGTGGTAAAGAATTTAAAAAAATATAATTACTTGAAAGGGGTTGGGACCCACCATTAAACCACCTCTCTCCTCCTTCCCTCCTTTTCCTCGCATCCGTGTATACTCACCGATCAAACTCCTCCCCGCTCGCCGATCCAACATCGGAAACCGATCACCGATCGGTGAAGACCAATCCCCGAAGGGTTCACCGCAACGATACCGACCACCCTAAATCTAACAATAATATTCTACCTCAGTCAATTTCAAACACCCCTCTAACTTAAACCTAATTCTTTTTTGTATCTCTCTTGAATCTTCTGTATTTTTTCTATATATAAGAAAAATATTTTTCTCCTTTTGCCTCTACTCCATCTTTTCTAACAAATCTTCATCTCTCCACACCAATTTATCTAGCAAAATCAACACGGATCGAATAGAAGGTTTCAGTATTGCAGATGTGTTGGATTAAATCATTCAAATTGAAGATGTGTAGGAAGAAATTGGAAATCTATACAAGAAAATTACAAATTGGAGTGGGAAATCCGTTTGTGGATGTGTAGACTAAATTATCCAAATTGAAGATGTGCATTAAGAAATTGCAAATATATGGGAGGATTAATTATATATAATTTTGTGATATGTTTGTGCATGGTGGATTGTACATTCAGCTTTAATAGTTTTTTATGCTTTTATTGTTTGTATTTTGAGTTTAGGGGATTGTACCATGCTACACATCAACACATGTCAACCATTACCATGACACACGTTAAAACCATTTTCAAAAATAAAACTTAAAAATATAAATCAATATGCATTCTAACCATTGTTCTTATATTTTAATTTCTATCATTATCATTTGAATGAATAGTACATAAATTGTCTTCTTCTTGTGTATTTTGTTTGGTTTTTTCTTTTCATAAGCATACTAAACTCTAGGGTTTTTGCATTTTATAACAAAGTTTTGGTTTTCTATAATTTTAGCCACAAGAGTTAAATAAGTTTAGTTTTTTACGATTTAAGGTTTAAATATTGTTATTATTGAAACTGGTATCGTTATTTGCTTTCATGGTTTCCGATTAGCCATACCGATAAACCTCCGAGGGGCATGGTTACAGTTTTACGCAGTGCTCCGCAACGCGAAGGCTTAACACTAGTTTAGAGTAATTGAAAAGATAAGAATTAATATTAGTTTTATACCCTATTAGTTTTAAAATAGTATTTTATGATATTTCCTGTCTATTAATTTGCAGAAGAGTTTTGTGAGTCGTTTTTACTATTCAATTTCTTTTATAAATTTTGACATCTTATCTTTCATTTCTTACACATTATATCCTTAAAAATTACAAGATGGACCCTTTTAATTTCACTAATCTTATTATTTAAACTTTAAGCTTTTTGTTTTTACTTTTTTACGATAATGTGTAACGTTTCGGTCTAAATTTTCGTGAGTTACTACGCTATGTGCGTGTGTAGTTCAACATTTTTATGTATTATTTTGCGATTTAACAATCATGTCGCAACGTGTGGGTTCTACATCGACTTAGTATCTTTTTCTATGTTTTACATTTTGATCTAATTTTGTTGAGTTAACACACACTTTTTAATGATAATGTTTTACGTTTCGGTGCAAATGCAAGTTAACACGCTACGTGCGTGTGTGGTTAAGCGTTTTTACGTCATGTTTTGTTGTTTAACGATCTAGTTGCAAAGCACGGGTCCTAAGTCGATTTATTTTTTTTATTTGTTTTAAGTTTTAGTCTAATTTTTGCGAGTTAACACGCCGCAATATGGATGTGTGGTTTAGCGTTATTGCGTCTGCTTTTTGTTCGTTGAACAGTCCTACTGCAAAGCACGAGTTCTGTATATCAACTAATTTTATTTACATAAAACTTTATGAACATAGGATATTGCTAAACTAGGGTGTATGTCCTAATTTCTTAGAAATTTCGGCTTTGGTAATTATTGTTTGTCGACTTAGTAAGATGATTGGTCCATTTTAGAAATATTAAATTTTTTTGTTAATACAAGTTAAATTTATATCCTTTGACTTAGAGAAAAGCCAAAAATTCCCCATGTTTCATTCCGGGTAAGGTTCAAATACATAGTCTTGTAAAAGTAGAAAGTCATATGAAAGGTATCAAAACGAACTCTAACTGAACTCGTTCTTGCAGTACTGAAACCGTCTTATCAAACTTTATGATCTTAGATTTTAGGTTTTTGTTTTTTTAATTTTTAGCTTGTAGATTTTAGAATTTTTGTGTAGATAGTGGCGGACCCAGGATTTTTTTCCTGGAGGTGCAGAAATTTTTTAAAGATTTTAGACCCCTAACTATATAAAAAAATCGGTTCATAGCGGGTCGGATTGGGTCGGGTCATGTAAAACAAGTAAACACAAACAAACAAAGTTTCATAGCTAGCCGAATCAGATCGGGTCGGGTCCATTTCAATTTTCAAACAATCAAACCCTAGTTCCTAACTTCCTATCACCTTAACAAACGAAAAAGCATCAAAGTTCAAACCATCCCTACTCTATTTCTCTTAATCATTAAATTAGATAACAAAAAAAAAAAAAAAAACTTATCTAAAACATATCTTGGTCTTAAATTAGAAGAATCCGGGGAAAAAAAGTGTTTCAACCCCTTTCCTCTTGAGAACTCGCGGCACAACTTCCCTACTCGTTGTTCCTTCCTAATCCTATCATATACAAATAAACAAGGATCTTCAAGTGTTCAACCATAGCCCATCTTCCTTATTTTTCAATTTAAAAATTTGAATTTCAAGCTCTAGTAATTGCTATTTATCAACCAACAATCATATATTCATCAAAACCACTCAACTAAAGACTATGACAACCCAAAAATAGATAAAACATATAAAATTTTAAACTTTTTTAACAATATATATATATATATATATATATCTGTTTCTAAAATCATATAATCAATAAGAGATTAAGAAACAACAAACCCATCCTATAAAGACTAGAACAACCCCAAATTACTTCAAAACACATAAAAGTTTAAACTTTTTAACCTATCCTAAAATTCTATTATCTCATGACTCCGGAACAAAATAGTATAAACATCAAAATAAGAAAAAAAAAACATGTACCTGTCTGGTGCGGCCTGAATTAACCAGTTTGCAGCCGCCAAACGGAATTATGCTCTCGTTGGGCGTTGAAGTGAGGCATAGGGATGGCGTCATGGCGAGAGTTGCAGGCAAGTGGCGGCGATTTCGGTTTTTTTTTTATTATGTGGACTGATGTTGTTTAACAAAACTAGTAGTTGGGTTAGGCTTGAATGGGTATTAAGTTATTGGGCTTGATGGATTGAATTTAAGTTTTATTAAAGAGGTTAGTAGGCTAACTTGTGTACATAATTGATCGGGTTTCAATCCGTGTTCACAATTTTTTTTATATAAATTCCTAACATTTTTTTCTGAGGGGCGCGGACGAAAATTTTTCAAGGGGTGCGGTCGGAATTTTCCAAGGGGTGCGGTCGGAATTTTTCAAGGGGTGCGGACAAAAATTTACAAGGGGTGTGGTCGGGATTATTCGCGAAAAATACCACTAAATTTTTTTTCAGGGGGTGCGGCCGCCCACCCACCCTATAATGTGGGTACGCCCCTGTGTGTAGATCATTGTATCTTTTTATTTAGGATTGTGTTTTTATTTTATTTTCATCGTTCCTCGACATTGTGTTATATTTGGCAGTATTGTGTTATATTTTGTGATCAATTGTATCTTTATATCTTTCCTAAATTTAGATGTTTTGTAGGATAACTTTACCCGTTCTATTCCTCTCAAATTTTGTTGGTGAGACGGTTTTATGAAGGCCGTTATTTCCACCATCTACCTTGTATAGCTCATCACCCTCTACCGCACTACCTTGAGAACTCGAGCTTGCATTTGATTCTCCATGATCCAGAGTCGATTTAATGAAAACACAAACACACTACTTTGATTTTGTAATTCCCAAATTACAATCTAATGTTTTAAAAAATCATTATTTATTATAAATACATCTTTTAAATAATTAATTAGTCGATGGGCTTGGAGTAACATTGATTTATCTTACTTGAGTAGCAATGTTGTCAAATGTTCTTACTTGAGCATACAGAACCGTGTTGATACCAACCAAGACTAAGATCAACTTACGATTCAGAGAGAGCAACTAAATTCGCTACAAAAAAATGGGCAATAGAGGCGACATCAATAGCGTTGACAAGCCATATGTCGCCGCTATTGGTCGATCCGGAACACGGTGTCCCAGATTAAACCCCAGCCATCCATTTCTTATCTTGATCTAACGGCTGGGGCTTAGCCTAGTCAATAGAGGCGACACCAAAGGCTATCAGCGACGACGCGTGTTGCCCCCTATTACCTTTTCGCAGAACAGCAAACTAAAAGCGGGATTTCTTCCCTCTTTCCCCATTTTCCCCCAATCCTTTCATCTCTCCCACCGAAAAAAAAACAAATCGCGAAAATCACTTCAAGTTCACAATTTCTTCTCCCAAATCGGTTAGTATTGTTAGTTTGTGTCGAATTTCTTCGTTAATTTGTTATACATTTGTTAATTTCTTTACTTTTTGTGTATGTATTTGTGTTTGCTAGAAA
This sequence comes from Helianthus tuberosus, assembly GCA_030545235.1. Taxonomy (NCBI): domain Eukaryota; kingdom Viridiplantae; phylum Streptophyta; class Magnoliopsida; order Asterales; family Asteraceae; genus Helianthus; species Helianthus tuberosus. The sequence goes on along the minus strand of JARYGA010017118.1, from coordinate 44,969 downwards.
ATTCCGGCCACTCATCTCGTCTCCCCACTCATCTCGTCTCCGACGTCACCACCTTCTAGGAGCTTTAAATAAGGTTAGTTTTCTTTTAATTTTGTTCAAGATGAAAAATTGTGTAATTTTTTGTTAATAAGCATATTGTTTCTGTTTATATTTATATCTTATTCTTATTAGGAGGATAGACTCCTAAATCACCCAAATTGGTTAGTGTATGTGTATTGTTTGTATTGTGAGTCGTCGTTTTTACTATTCAATTTCTTTTACAAATTTTGACATCTCATCTTTCATTTCTTACACATTATACCCCTTTAAAATTACTAGATGGACCCTTTTAATTTCACTAATCTTATTATTTAAACTTTAAGCTTTTTGCTTTTACTTTTTTACGATAATGTGTAACGTTTCGGTCAAAATTTTCCTGAGTTAATACACTATGTGTGTGACACCCTGCTATTTTGAGCTGTACCGTACAAGTGTAACATATGTCATGAATAATTAAAAGGCTATATTTTATTGATATTGGTGTTTATATGTGGTATTTGATGTGTTCGTAAATCCAAACTTTGTTAAAAATTATGTTGGCGATAATAAGATAAACGTTTATCGCGTAACGAACAAAATGTGAAACGAACGTCGGTGACCGTCCGATTACTGTTAAAATCCTAAAAATAATACGTTATGATTCAAATGGCATTTTTAATCATGTTCATGTGGAAAAATTAATTAAAACGCCCCAAAACTCTATTTTGCGAGTTTAAGTGCGTACCGCGCGTACCTGATAAAATACTGTCAACAAAGCCAGTCGAGGCAACTGATAATTATTTCAATAATAATATGGCGAGTTTATTTTTATAGAGTGATAAAATAATTTAAGACGCCTTAAAACGGGATTAAAACGCGAGCTAAAACCCGGTGATCAGTAAAATACCACTTTAAACCATATGAACTATATATATGTATGTATGCGTGTATGTATGAGAGAGATAGACTAGGTGGCGGCTCCCAGGCCCACCATTTCTTGAGTCTTGCCAAGTGTTGTGTCTTGAAACTCTAACTAATGATTAGGTTCATTTAAACACTCCACATTTGTCTCCTTATAAGATTAAAAACCATTTCATCACCTCCCACGCTTACTTTCGCTCGAACACTCCTCCCACAACCCCATTTTCGAAAATTTTAAATGTTCTTGTAAGAACCAAACTCAATCAAAGGTGTTTTCAAGTTCGGTTGAAGATCCAAGAGGGTTTCCAAGGTGATTCCAAGAGGAAACAAGCTCCATAACATCAAAATCTTGTCAAAACCCACTTGATTCTTAAAGGTATAAAATTTACTTTTTAAAAACATACTCTTGATTCTTGGTGATGTTCATGATGTTGGAAGGTTTCTACTAATTCTTGTAATATTTCACAAATTTGAAACTAAAATGAATGGGTTTTTATACAAAATTAAAATGGAAACTTGTGTGTGTGATGATATTGCCGAAAATATGGATGTTATGAGATTGAGATTTTGTTTTGAGGTTTAGTTGATTTTGATGATGTGATTCATGAGAAATTTGATGCATGCATGATCAAAGGTTGATTTTATAAAGGTTTCTATGATTAAAGATGATTATGAAAAGCGGATTTTTGGATGTATATGTGCACATGTGTGTGTGTCGTATATGTATGTATATGTACACATGCATGTGGGTTTTTGTCATATGTTCATAAATAGAAGTATATCTTGCATTTATGTTAACTTGATTAGATGATGATGTGATGAATATGTTTTGGATTATATGAACATGAATTAAATATATGTGTAGATGCATTTAAGTTCATGTAAGATGATGATGTTATGATAACCATGCCTTAGAAGCTTGTACCAAAGCATGCATGGTGATTATGTGATCATGAAATGACGAAATTGTTATGATATGACAAAAATGGTTTAAATCAGATTATGAACACTAAAATTAATATTATTTTATGTGTTATAATGGTACGAAACTTTGTCATAAATTAGATAGCTTTGCATGTGGTACATGTAGCTTGAAAAGTGGTAAAATGGGTGAAACTTGTATGATTTATGTGACTTACATGAAATCTGAGTTATCATGAGTATGAGCACCATTTTATTCAGTAAATAACATGCATTATGTTAAAATATCAAGTCGTTACGATTTGGGATGATTTTAGTAAAGTTCGGTACGAAACTATGCGGTAAAAACGGTTAAAATCGGCTTTTTAAGTGATTTTTATAAAACTGTTTTAGATCAGTATATAAACTGATATTTTTTATATAAATATGAGTATTTTAACTTATATTAAGTATCCTTGGTGTTTGGTTAGTGATACGTGACTTTCGACGCCCAAAAACGTCACCGAATCACTAAAATACGCGTATTTCAATGTACACTAAAATGGGTTGTTCATGGATGAACCTTATGTGATACTGTCACACCCCAACCGATGGCGGAAACATCGGGGCACGGCACTGAGAGAAACAGATTATCCAAGAGTTTCCATAACACCTATAATTACCAATTATTTAAGCATCACGTCCCATACCATGACATAATAAGCAACACAGTTATTACAGACAAGTAGTTCTCAAAGACAAATAAAAGCTGTTCCGACAACTCAGATTTAAATTGTTTGTTTCTAGACTCATCCTACTTGATTCCACAAAAGCAAGCATCCTAGCATCTCAAACACCTATCACATACGTTAAAATAGAGGTCAATACACATAGTGTAAAGGTGAGCATACAAGTTTAATAGTATCATAGTAGCAAAAGCGATTTACGCATAACCAGCATGTAACATGTATAATGTGAAGCGAGTAGGTTATTGACAATGAAATATGCACAGACGTGACTGCGAGTTGTAGAGTGCGCAACACATATCACCACCGTGACACGTGAAGAAATACCCTTAGCAACCCCCGTCCACGACAGGTGCTGAGTCCAAACTATAGTACTATCGTTGCTAAGGTGTCAGGCAATAATCACTGTGTAAACATAACATACTAGCATTCGTCGAGTAACACGTATAACATGCAGTAACGGTTAGCGTGTAAAAGTGTTGCGGTTGTGTGGTTGTAGTGATTTGATATAGGTAACGTAGGTAACACCCAAAAGTGCTTAAAGAAAAAAAGGGATCGAGTATACTAACAAATCGTGTTTAGTAAATAAACACTCTCTTGGATTGAAGGGAGCGCTGGAGAGTTAGCCTGATTATAGAACGATAGCATAAACGATGAGTGGCACGTAAAACGATGCAAGTGAGCTGAAGTGACGAATGGTCATCCGATCGGATGACAATCCGAATGGATGATCATTCGATCGGATGACAATCCATTTGGATGGTCATCCGGTCGGATGGCCATTCGGTCAGATTGTCCTTCGTCTGGAATGGATGTCTTTGTGTATGATGGCTTTGAAGTTTTCGTTCTAGCATTTTGAAAACAGGGAAATATCTCTACCTTTCAGGTCGTCCAGTCTAACGGTCGTTCGATCGGATGGCAATCCGTCCAGCGAGACATTTCTCAGAGAACAAGTCCACAGCAGGATTGTCATTCGATCGGATGGTCTTCCGATCAGATGGCAATCCTTTAGAAATTGATGATCTTTGAAAATTATGGAAATGTTTAAGTGTGGAAGGTTTATGTGTCGTCCGATCGGATTGTCGTTCGATCGGATGGCAATTCGATCGGACGGCAATCCGTTCGACAGTCTGGTCATTTAGAAAACTTGAATGTTTTGTTAGGTTTGAAAAGTTTGCAGTTTAATCGAGACAGTATGACACGCGTTAAACAACAGGAACCCCGCCAAGTCCAGACTATCTGATCGGATGGGAACCACCCTAGTCTGATCAGTTAACTGTTCGTGACAGTTTGTTCATGTTCAACCCGAAATCGGTTGTCTCCTTGATAGGAATCAGATCTCGGACCGACACTTCCCTAGGAAAGGAGGAGAAGGTCTGAATGAGTTCCGATTCCATCGGTTTTGAGTGCATTGAGTGTAAAAGAGTTGAAAGAAAGTTATGAAACCACCTCTCAATCCTTCTACCCTTGAAAATGTTTAGATCTATGCGAAAATAGTGTTGAATCATGTTGAAATCCTTTAGATCTGGGTTGCTCTCGGTGGAATGAGGCCAAAACTTGAAGTTCATAAGAACCCCATGATGACATCATCTTAGAACACCTCAAACTAGTGGATTTCATGGTTAAAAGTTAAGATTCAAAGGTGAAAATGATGAAGCAGTGTGTGTAGATGATAGATGTACAAGATTTGAGGAAGAAACTTACAAGAATTGCTAGAAATCGAGAGAAAAGAGGGTTGAAGGCACTGGTCGAACGAGAGAGCCGTTACATCACTGTTTGTGATGTGACAGGAGGTATTTATAGGATTCCAAAAGAGGAAAGGTGTCCACAAGTGACGGATCGGAGGGCAACCCGATCGGATGGCAATTCGATCGAATGGTCATCCGAACGATGGCCATCCGATCGGATGGTCATCCGTTTGGACGACCATTCGATCGAATGGTCATTCGATCGACTAGGTGTCACGAGTTGGTTTTCGTGTTTTCGTTTTGTGCGTTGAGCGTTGCTATGTGTTTCGAGTAAGAAATGCGATAATATTACCCATTAGTTACACAAGTAACCTAACTACTAAATATCACAAAAGTAATTCGTAAATCTCGAGTTTGTTATGAGATTGCGTTGTGATAGAGTTGCGATTGCGATTTTCGAATAGTCACCACAAACATAATTAAACATGCACAAATAACACATAATAGCACACACACGTAAAACAATATTCATAACCAATAATTCGAGTCGTGATGAGATAGCGATGCGATTAGCGATAAGTCCATTAGTGATTAAACTGCGATTATTAGCATTTACTCCACATAATACAACTAAGGTAACTTAAAATAGATTATTGATTACAAGTCAAAGAGTACAATCAATAATTAAGCAAGGAGTGACAGATTGCAATTAGCAATCTTTTCTTCCTTTGACTTTGACTTTCAAAACGCGGGTATTTGGCCTTCATGTCACTTTCGAGTTCCTAGGTGAACTCGGCGCCGCGTTTGCCTTCCCAGCGAACCTTCACAGTAGGAATGCGTGAATGTCGAAGTACCTTGGTCTCTCGGCCCATGATCTCGACAGGTTTTCCACGAAGTGTAATGTTTCGTCCACTTGTAGATCCTCAAGTGGCACTTGTAAATTCTGCTCGGCTAGGCACTTTCTGAGGTTCGAGACGTGGAAAGTCGGGTGGACGTTACTAAGTTCCTCCGGTAGTTCGAGTCTGTAGGCCATCTTTCCGATCCTTTCCAGAATCTTAAAGGGTCCAACATATCAAAGCGCGAGCTTTCCTTTCTTGCCGAATCTGACCACACCCTTCCAAGGTGAAACCTTTAGGAGTACGTGATCGCCAACGTCAAACTCAAGGGGCTTGCGGCGTCTATCGGTGTAACTTTTCTGACGACTCCAAGCTTTCAGCAGGTTGTCTCGGATTTGGAGATTTTGTCAGTCATTTCTTGCAATAGCTCAGGACCGGTAATTTGCGCGTCTCCGATCTCATGCTATACAATAGGCGATCAACATTTTCTCTCGTATAATGCCTTAAATGGTGTCATCTGAATGCTAGAATGATAACTGTTATTGTATGAGAATTCGACTAAAGGTAAGTGTGTGTCCCAATTACCACTGAAATCTATGACACACGAGCGAAGCATGTCCTCAAGGGTATGAATCATTCTTTCAGTCTGACCGTTGGTTTGGGGATGGAAAGCGGTACTTAGATTAAGAGTAGTACCAAGGGCAGAGTGAAACGTTTCCCAAAGATGCGAAGTGAATCGACCATCGCGGTCAGAAATGATATCACGAGGTGTCCCATGTCGACAAATAACCTCGTCGGTGTAGATTCGTGCTAATCGTTCTACCTTATAGTCTTCCCGTATTGGTAGAAAGTGAGCAGATTTGGTGAGACGGTCAACGATAACCCAGATGCTGTCGTGACCTGATGGCGTGCACGGTAGTTTCGTTATAAAATCCATAGCTATGCTCGCCCATTTCCACATAGGGATCTCGGGTAGTACGAGTAAGCCAGAGGGGCGTTGATGTTCAGCCTTGACCGTCGAACAAGTCAGGCACTTCGAAACGTAGATAGCGATACCCTTCTTCATGCCCGGCCACCAGTACTTGTAGCGCATGTCCTAGTACATCTTATCAGCACCGGGATGAATGGAATATCGCGATTAGTGGGCTTCGTCTAGCAGAATATGTCGTAAGTTGGTGTGCTTGGGAATCCAAATTCGGTCTAGATAATGGAATATACCATTCTATTTATTCACCAGTTGTTCGCCATTATTGATAATCCTTTCCTTCTTCAAGGTACGTTCGGTAAAACAAGCGTGTTGAGCGTCATGGATAAGAGCTTCGAGATTGTGCTGGGCTTGGGTATTACGGATACTATGCAAATAGCTTCGTCGATTAAGAGCATCAGCGACGATGTTTGCTTTGCCAGGATGGTAACGAATCTCACAGTCGTAATCGTTGAGGAGTTCTACCCACCGGCGTTGGCGCATATTCAGCTCTTTCTGGCTAAAGATTTGTTGCAGGCTCTTATGGTCGGTGAAGACCGTACACTTGGTACCATATAGGTAGTGTCGCCAAATATTTAGCACAAAAACAACTACACCAAGCTCGAGATCGTGTGTGGTATAGTTCTTCTCGTGGATCCTGAGCTGATGAGACGCGTACGCGATAACCTTGTCTCGTTGCATGAGAACACAACCGAGACCGAGGTTAGAGGCATCGCAGTAGACTATGAAGTCGTCGTTTCTGTCGGGTAGTGAGAGCACGGGAGCGTTACAAAGCATAGCTTTGAGAGTTTGAAAGGCCTCCTCTTGCTTAGTTCCCCAAACAAAAGGCTTGTCTTTGTGTGTGAGAGAAGTAAGCGGTACGAAGATTTTAGAGAATCCTTCGATAAATCGGCAATAATAGCCCACTAGTCCAAGAAAAGAACGGGCTTCGGACGGGTTCTTGGGTGTAACCCAGCTCTTAACTGCTTCAATCTTCGCAGGATCGACATGAATACCCTGACTATTGACAATGTGACCCAATAATTGGACCTCCTCAAGCCAGAATTCACACTTGGAGAATTTGGCATAGAGACGGTTTCCCTTGAGTAACTCAAGAACCAAACGGAGATGTTGCGCGTGTTTGGTTTTTGACTTGGAATAGATCAGTATATCATCGATAAAAACGATGACGAAGCGGTCGAGAAAGGGTTTACACATGTGATTCATTAGATCTATAAAAACTGCGGGAGCGTTGGTCAAACCAAAAGCATAACAACAAACTCGTAATTACCGTAGCGGGTTCGAAAAGTGGTTTTGGGTATATCTTCCTCTTGAATGCGCAGTTGGTGATAGCCTGAGCGTAAATAAATCTTCGAGAAACATGTAGCACCTTGTAGTTGATTAAACAAATCATCGATTTGAGGCAAGGGATAACGATTCTTGATGGTAAGCTTATTCAATTCCCTGTAGTCGATGCACATCCGGAACGACCCGTCCTTCTTTTTAACGAAAAGTATAGGCGCGCCCCAAGTAGAGGTGCTAGGGCGAATAAATCCTTTATCAAGAAATTCCTGTAGTTGACTTGAGAGTTCGCGCATTTCGGATGGAGCGAGACGATAAGGCGCTCTAGCAACAGGATTTGCTCCAGGAATGAGGTCGATTCGAAAGTCTATATCACGAGTGGGAGGTAAACCAGGTAGATCATCAGGAAAGACGTTAGGAAACTCACGTACCACAGGCACCTTGACTATTGCCTTAACTTCCTTTTCCTCCGCTACTACGATGTGTGCCAACAAAGCTTGGTATTTCTTGCGGAGATACTTGCTAGCTTGGACACATGACATGAGTTGTAACTTCTTCGGAGCGACTTTGCCATAAACACACAATTGATCACCATTCTCGATGGAGAAATGAATCATTTTATCGAAGCAAACAATTTCAGCATGATTCTCCCGAAGGAAATCAATACCTACTATGACATCGAAGCTACCGAGCTGCATCAGAATAAGATTAATCGGGAAAACATGACCGTTGAGATCAAGAGTACAGTCACGTAGAACGGAACTGACGGTGACGGTTCTTCCAGTGGTAACTTCTACGTCAAAGGTCGATGGGAGGTTAACGCGTTTACGGTTTAGGAGCCTTTCGAATTCGAACGATACAAAACAGTTATCGGCTCCAGTATCAAACAAACACGAAGTGTATATACCATTTACGAGAAACGTACCATTAACCACGTTGTTATATACCATTTATGAGAAACGTACCATTAACCACGTTGTTATATACCATTTACGAGAAATGTACCATTAACCACGTTGTTGTCTGCCTGAGCCTGGCGGGCGTTGATGTTGAAGACTCTCCCGCGGGCTGCTGCTGCTGCTGTGGCTCTTGCTTCACCACTCTGTTTGGGCAGACGTTTGCAAAATGGTTGGGATCACCACACACAAAGCAGGCTCTTGCGTGAGCAGCAGGAGCTGCTTACTGTCCTTGCGGAGCTGGTAGAGCAGGAGCTTGAACTAGAGCTTGAGCTTGGCGAGGACCGATACGACAGTTAGCGGTGAAGTGGCCGTACAGGTTGCAGTGAACGCAGAACCGGCATGCGATACCAACCAGGTAATGATAAGTACAAGTAGGGTAGAGCGGATGTGGGCCACTATATGCACGCTTTGCCGGCGGTGCATTGGTCACAGGCGCCGCTACTTGGCGGTTCTGGGGTTGCGGTTGAGCGGGTACCGCATTGAGTGGAGCTGTAGTAACTTCACAGTTCTTATTGCTGGAGCTGCTGTTCTTTCTCTTGCGACGTGAGAGCTTTGAAGATTGCGGTGTAGCGGTGACTTGATGAAGACTCTTGGCAGCTTTATCGAAATAACCAGCCCTGACTCGCTTGTCGTTGATCTCGGCAGCGAGCTGGTAGGTCTCCTCAATAGTTTTCGTCTTTGCAGCTTGCACAAAATCCGCGACACAATCCGGCAGAGCACGGATGTACTTCTTGATGGTAATATCATGGGTAGTAACTTGACCCGGACAGATGAGACTCAGCTGCTTGAAGCGAGCAGTTAAACCAGCGTTGTCGCCACCCTCTTGTTTGATGTGCCAGAACTCGTCCTCCAGCTTCTGAAGCTCGTGGGGAGTGCAGAACTCCTTCATCATGATGTCCATCAACTCATCCCACGTAAGCCCATAGGCTGCATCATTTCCGCACTTGTTTCTTTCGGCAGTCCACCAATCCAAAGCCCTAGACTGGAAAACGCCAGTAGCGTTAACAGTGCGAAGATTATCAGGACAGCCGCTTTGGCGCAGAGTGACTTCTATTGAATCGAACCATTGAAACATGGCAGTAGGCCCGCCTTCTCCGGTGAATTCCTTAGGGCCGCAGGCTTTAAACTGCTTGAAGCTAAAAGCAGCTTTCGGAGCATCAATCCTTGATTCTTCAGAGGACGTGCTAGCGTTTTCATTCAGCTCGTTGACAATTTGCGGAATGACTTTCGCCATCTGCTTTACGACGAGTGCAGCGATACGTTTATCCTCGTGGTTTCGACGAGCGGAGCGAGCAGTGTGAGATCCGAATGACGAAATCATGTGCAACAGACATCCTCGCAGGACTTAAACACAATTTCGATTAAGCCTAGAGATTTCACTAAAAGCCTTTAAAGCACAGGAAAACATCAATCACATAATCACGTAGGCACATAATTCACAGAAGCACGTACGCATATAAGCACATAAGCACGCAGTCCACTTAAGCACGAAAGCATGTATTCAACTATATTTTGCATGTATTCACCTACATATATTGCACGTATTCACCTATCTTTCACAGCGGCGTAGAGTGATCGAGTATTGCGAGCGAGCAGCGATTGCGAGTAACATAAGCGATTTGTTAGGGTGTTGAGATAGATGTGCGTGTTGATCGAAGAGAACAGCGAAAAGCGTATAAATCACCAAAATCGAAACAATATAACACATAAAATCGAACTTAGAAGCGGTAAGTCTCAGAGTTAGTGGCCTGCGAATCCAGAATCGAAACACATAAAATTGAATAGAATGTCTCGGGTGTGCTAGACTTTGACTAGCCAAAGTGATTCGACTATTCACAAGGACCTTAAGTATACGCCTTGGCCTTCTGGATTGTGCTCTTGCCTCGATCTGGGCAGATGACACGCATCCTTCTAGTTACAGCGTGACATAAGTCGTTGGAGTCCGTCGAGACTTTGGTGAGAGTTTTGTAAAACCCAAAAAATGAGAGTGGAACGGGTCACCAAGATCCGGGTTTCACCCCTAACTTAGTTACTGCATTCCTGGTTGTGTGATAGAATCACGAGATAGAGAGAGAAAACCTGCGTCGAAGTATGGATTTCACTCATGGTTCAACGCAAATTCTTGTGTTTGTAGTAAAAATTCGCGTCGAGCAAGCGATTTAGTCGAGAGTTTGCGGTTTTCACACCTAATCTCGGCCAAATCACTTTGCTTTCGCGAGAAATTTGAAAATAGTGCGAGATGCTAGCCTTAGGAAAGGCTGACCTTGCACGAAGCGGTAATATGCGATGTTTGCACAAGTGTGTAGCGTTCGGCGTGTTCGAGCGAGAATAGCAAGAAAGCTCGTACAAAACTCCTGCTGGGTACGCATGAGTCGATATGTTGGTAGTTAGACTATAGACTAGGTCGTTTCTAAGATGCTGACCCGGACTAGGTCGCGTCTTGCCTAATTCCCTATAGTTATGGCTCTGATACTAATCTGTCAAACCCCAACCGATGGCGGAAACATCGGGGCACGGCACTGAGCGAAACAGATTGTCCAAGAGTTTCCATAACAACTATAATTACCAATTATTTAAGCATCACGTCCCATACCATGACATAATAAGCAACACAGTTATTACAGACAAGTAGTTCTCAAACACAAATAAAAGTTGTTCGGACAGCTCAGATCAGATGGCAATCCGTTAGAAACTGATGATCTTTGAAAATTATGGAAATGTTTAAGTGTGGAAGGTTTATGTGTCGTCCAATCGGATTGTCGTTCGATCAGATGGCAATTCGATCGGACGTCAATCCGTTCAACAGTCTGGTCTTTTGAAAACTTGAATGTTTTGTTAGGTTTGAAAAGTTTGCGGTTTAATCGAGACGGTATGACACACATTAAACAACGGGAACCCCGCCAAGTCCAGACTATCTGATCGGATGGGAACGACCCCAGTCCGATCAGTTAACTGTTCGTGACGGTTTGTTCATGTTCAACCCGAAATCGGTTGTCTCCTTGATAGGAATCAGATCTCAGACCGACACTTCCCTAGGAAACGAGTAGAAGGCCTGAATAAGTTCCGATTCCATCGGTTTTGAGTGCATTGAGTGTAAAAGCGTTGAAAGAAAGTTATGAAACCACCTCTCAATCCTTCTACCCATGAAAATGTTTAGATCTATGTGAAAATAGTGTTGAATCATGTTGAAATCCTTTAGATCTGGGTTGCTCTCGGTGGAATGAGGCCAAAACTTGAAGTTCATAAGAACCCCAAGATGACATCGTCTTAGTACACCTCAAACCAGTGGATTTCATGGTTAAAAGTTAAGATTCAAAGGTGAAAATTATGAAGGAGTGTGTGGAGATGATAAATGTACAAGATTTGAGGAAGAAACTTACAAGAATTGCGAGAAATTGAGAGAAAAGAGGGTTGAAGGCACTGGTCGAACGAGAGAGCCATCACATCACTGTTTGTGATGTGACAGGAGGTATTTATAGGATTCCAAAAGAGGAAAGGTGTGCTCAAGTGACAGATCTGAGGGCAACCCGATCGGATGGCCATTCGATCGGATGGTCATCTTCGATCGAATGGTCATTCGATCGACTGTTTGTCGCGAGTTGGTTTTCGTGTTTTCGTTTTGTGCGTTGAGCGTTGCTAGGCGTTTCGAGTAAGCGATGCTATAATATTACCCATTAGTTACACAAGTAATCGTAAATCTCGAGTTTGCGATGAGATTGCGTTGTGATAGAGTTGCGATTGTTTTTTCGAATAGTCACCACAAACAGAATTAAACATGCACAAATAACACATAATAGAATACACACGTAAAACAATATCCATAACCAATAATTCGAGTCGTGATGCGATAGCGATGCGATTAGCGATAAGTCGGTTAGTGATTAAACTGCGATTATTAGCATTTACTCCACATAATACAACTAAGGTAACTTAAAATAGATTATCGATTACAAGTTATAGAGTGCAATCAATAATTAAGCAAGGAGTGACATATCGCAATTAGCAAGCTTTTCTTCCTTTGACTTTGACTTTGACTTGTACTTTGACTTTCAAAACGCGGGGTGTTACAGATACAATGTGTTATGTGATTTAGAATATGTGTATGTTGATATGTTAAGTGTTGACATGATAGCGGGGATTAAGACTATGCATGTACACTTGTGTGTTTAAGACGGTAATATCAGTAAAGTCACGTTAAATATGTAACTTATTTGTCGAGCATGAAAATGATACTTAGGTTAACTTAATAAGTTATTTCATGTATAAATGCTTTAAAAATGATAAAATATATAAGTTGACGAGATACTTGTATTGCGATATTGATAATGTGTTCACGTACGAAGCGTAAATTGTAGATATATTGCTTATAAACGGGTGTGATAACGGATATAACATAATGAGGGTTACTAATAAAATCGTTCAAGTCGCAAAAATCTTAAAATATATATGAACGCATATATATATATATATATATATATAAATACGCCAACATAATAAAAAATAATGACTTGTCTAAGTATCAGCAAGACCCGTACGTTGTAATAAATCAAGTAAGTAGCGCTGCTGTGATAAATGTAACAAATTCACGGAAAAGGTGGGCTGAACACCAAGAAAATATGATAACTGGCCCAAATCCTTGAGCGCAAACTGAGAGTGTAAACGCCCAATCAATCAAGAAACAAAGTCAGGAGAACTCCCAGTGATGATAATGTCATCAACATAGACCAAGACATAACAAAGTATCGAGTCTCGACTATAAATGAAGAGAGATACATCTGAAATACACTTAGTGAAACCATCAGCAAGAAGAGCTATGGATAGCTTGGAAAACCAAGCTCTAAAAACCTGCTTCAGGCCATAAAGTGCCTTCTGCAGATGACAAACACAATGTGGTCTGGATGTGTCAACAAATCCTGGGGGCTGTGTCATATAAACAGTCTTAGAAAGATCCCTATGTAAGAACGCATTGTTGACATCAACCTGACGAATGAACCATCCTCTAGAAATGTGACTGAAAGAACAAGACGAATAGTGGTAGGCTTGACCACAGGACTAAAAGTCTCAGTGTAGTCAATACCCTCAGTCTGATGAAAGCCCTTGGCAACAAGCCTAGATTTATAGCGACTCACCGATCCATCAGGATTATGCTTAATCCTATAAACCCACTTACAACCAACAATGTTGGCATCAATGGGAGCCTTAACCAAACACCATGTCTAGTTGGCATGAAGAGCATCAATCTTAGCTCGCATCGCATCCCACCAAACGGAGTACTGCTGAGCCTGTCTAAATGTGGAAGACTCGGTAGTGGGGGTGGTAGAAGTATGAAGAAGAATATGATCAGGAAACTGTTATGGCTATCGTTTATGATCATGTGATCGTGTGACCATCGGATGAGTCGGAACTGGTGGAGGAGGAGGAGGAGGAGAAGAAAAATCAATAGGCGAAGAAGTAGAAGGAGATGATGAAGATGGAATAATAGGAGGAGAAGAAGTCGAAGAAGAAGGAATAAAAGACAAAACCGAAGAAGGAGGAGGAATATCGAAAGGAATAGAAGAAGAAGGAATAGAAGCAGAGGGAGATGTGGAAGTAGGCAACCTCCCCGGGATATCAAAAATCGTCTCATGAAAGCGCACATGTCGAGAGGTATACGTACGAGACGTGTGAGGATCATAATAAAGATATGCAAGATGAGAAGGTGCATAGCCAACAAAAATGCACGGAGTAGATTTAGGTGAAAGTTTATCCTTTTGTGTATCACCAAGAAAAGGATACCACAAACACCCAAAAGTACGAAGAAAAAAATAATCTGGTCGAGAGCCGAACAATGTCTCAAAAGGAGAGGAGTAATGAAGAACCGTTGTAGGTAATCGGTTAATAAGAAATGCTGAAGTAGCATAAGCGTCACACCAAAATTTCTTTGGTAAAATTGCATGAAACAAAAGTGCACGAGCAATCTCAGAAAGATGACGGTTTTTCCGCTCAGCAACCCCGTTTTGTTGGGGTGTGTATGGACATGAAATGTGATAAGCAATTCCCGATTCAGAAAGATATCAGGCCATCTGTCCATGAATAAGCTCAGGAGCACCATCACACTGAAGGTGTTTGATAGTACATGAGAAAAGATTCTCAACAAGCGGTTTAAAATGATGAAATGCGTCAACCGCCTGCGAGCGATGTGTCAGTGGATAAATCCATGTAAATCTGCTAAAGTCATCGATAAATGTAATAAAGTATCTAAAACCATCACGAGACATGACAGGAGATGGACCCAAAATATCACAATGAACAACATATAAAGGTACAACAGAATGTGTAACATTAGTTGTTTTGGTCAAAAATTACCTCGGCAATTTAGTGATCAAATTAGTTTTGTGAGATAGTGTGCTAAGAATGTGTATTGAAAATAACCTGGTTTGGTTGTTTGCAAAAACAGTTTTCAGGATATAGCTCAGGATATCGAGCTATATCTATACTCAAACAATGAGCAAAAAAGTAAAGGGTGACGCGAGATGTACGAGGAAAGCCCTTGATCAATCTAGATCGTCGGCACAAAACCTCGGGAGCTGACAATCGCAGCTGCCTTGTTCTTCTTACTACTTCAAATGTCAAGATACAGTGCAGGATATTGACCAGATCGTTGCTAAGTGTTACAATCCTTTTTCAGAAAGTGTGTAAGTTGTGAGAGAAAGTATGGGAATTCGAGAGTAGTGAATGTGATGTCCTAGATGATCTGGTTTATCCATATATTTATAGTTACAAAATGAAAACAAAATCTCCTAAAATATGGGGATGCCAGCGAATATTCCCATGTGAACGTTGAAGACCAAGTAATGCGGCTTCAACGTTCTCCTTCGAACAACTTGGATCGAGTCTTCAGGAGAAAAGGTCTTCGTGAACGTTATAAACTTATACTCGTACTCCTGCAAACAACACGTTAGTAATCCTCAGGATACCACATCAGGATGTTACCAATATCCTGACTCAGCATCCTGGTTATGAACATATATCATATAACCAAGATATAATTCAATATACTATACAGGATATGGGCTCAGAATTTCACCCATAACAATTGTCCCCAAAAATGTTACCGTTAAGGATCCTGGATCTAACAGTTACATTTTTCACGATAACCAAGGTTATTAATAGATAAGACATGATGTGACCGCTTGTAACCGTTCAGTTTAAATTTACTCATTGCTTCCCTATATCTTCTCAACCTGATCTCCATTTAATCTCCACCGAGAACAAAAAGGTAAAATCCTCTATCTCATCTTCATCTCTTTTCTCTTTCTCATCCTCCGGCAAAAATGGCGAGGAAAACTAGGTCTAGTTCCGGTGATTCTGCTCCCTCATTTATTCACCAGAATATCCTCCAAGATCCGGAGAAGGAGATATGTTATTTCGACAGTGCTCACCTGTCAGCTCTTAAGACCTCCGGCATCTTCCCGGAGGGGACGGTGTTCCGGCCGTTTGATCGGGAAATCCAATCAGACATGGTCTCTAACGAATGGCTGTGTTTCAACGCTTTTCCATTCACTTTAGGGCTTCGATTTCCTTTCCCTGACTTCATTACTGAGTTTTTCCAGATTACAAAAATCAGCTTCAGTCAAACGATGCCAATGCTTTGGCGGGTGTTGCTTGTTCTTGATCGAATCAAGAACACCCACATTCCTGATCTTTCCGTTCATGATCTCCCTTTAGCATACCAGCTTAGATGCCACGGCTCTTGCCGATTCTTGTTTTACTCTACCTCCAGTGATCCAATGATACTCCGTGCCACCAGGAATGAGGAGGAATGGAAATCCAAATTTTTCTTTGTGAAAAGAGATTCAATCCCTGGTGGAGCGGAATATCCGGTGAAGTGGTTGAGAAAGGGTAGGCTTTAGGGTTTTAGGATGATCCTGTCCTATATCCTGAACTGATCTTTGATTTTCTTGTATACAGCTGACTTCAGGAAGCTTGCAGAAGTTGAAAGAAGTTCAATCCGTACCCAGCATCTTCAATTCAACATTCCAGCTCAAACATGTCTGGTAAGAATACTGCTCAATATCCTGCATACATGTTCTTATTCGATATTGTTATGAAAAGAGTTTTAAAGTTACTCCCTACATGCAGACTCCAACAAAGTTCCAATCCTTCTGGACCTTGATGAGCTGACAGTTATCCCACTCCTGTGAATGTTAAGAAGGAAACCCCTGCTGCCACCAGCTCCAAACCGATTCCAGCTCCTAAGCCTAACCCAAGAACTCGTGCTTCCACCTCCAAGAAGAGAAAGGGTTCCGAGACCAGCACTCCAGGTTCTGAAGGGTTCTCTTATGAAGAGCTCAGCTTCACTGAGAGCTTGAAGCCTATGACCTCTTTCCTCAACAAGGTAATATCTTGACGCTACATCTTGCGCTTATATCTTGACTGAATTTCATAGTTAGTAAATTTCAACCTGTACCTGAATTTTGACTTGTAGGGTCTCCAGCATCTGCTCCATCTTTATACTAATGCCTGCGGTACAACCAAGCTCTATGAGGCCAAGATCAAACAACTTGAGACCACCAAAGCTGATCAAGGCACTATTGCTGCAGCCCAAACCCGACATTACGAGGATAAGCTGAAGAAGGTCACCCAGGACGCCGAAGTGAAGCTGGCAGCCATTAATGTTGAGCACGAACAGGCGATGATCTCCTTCCGGGAAGGAATCAAAAATTCTGCCGTTGTCTCCCTGTTGCAAGCTCGTATTAAGATGGCTTATGAGGCCAAGGAAACAGGTCTTGAGTGCCCATCCTGGCCAGTTGACTCCTGGGTGGTAAAGCTTAAGGAGTATGGAGGCAATCATGTGCCACATCCTGCCAAAGCTGGGGCTGGAGAGACTTCTAAGGCAGTTGAGGTGGTGGACAAGGCTGGAGAGAAGAAGGATGCTGGAGAGGATGCTGCTCAAGATGCTGAAGCTGAGAAGGCGGAGAAGGCTGGTGGTGATGCCGCTGTGTGAGGGCATTCAAGTGGGTGATGATGGATATTGATACATAGGCCGGAGCCCGCTTTTTTAAATTTGAATGTTGGTCTGTAATCCCAAAACAATTTAGTTTTCTTGCATTTACTTTTCCTGCACTTAGATACAATTTGATGGCCAAAGGTGGAGGGATCCTGAGTTTCAGGACGAAGCCCTTGGTCATCGACATTAACATGCTTTTGAACAATCAACAGTTGAAGGTGGGTGGATCTTGGATTTCAAGACGAAGCCTTCAACTGTTCTAGGTAAAAATATTTTAGAACTACTTGCACTGTTGGTGGATGGGTCTCATTTTGAGATGAAGCCAATAGTGCAACCTTTTGGTTGTGAATAATAAATAACTAACTTTTCAGTCTTATCTTTGTTGTTGTACTTTTATTGCATGTGTTTGATTTCGAAAGTATTTTTCCTTAAATATCCTAGGAAACATTTTGGGAAAATATCCTACAAAATACCTGATCAGGATATTGTTTCACAACTCTAAAAGCTTAACTTATTTAGATAAGGTTTCAAAAGATAAAAAGAAAAGATCATACCAACGACTCTTAGAGAGTTGATTCCAATTCTCCATCTTTAATCCTTTTGCAACATTCCCCTCATGGATGTCCCCTGTGCACATTCAGGAAACTAAGTCCATCCTTCGAATTGTATCAAGGTGTATGTTCCCTGTATTCAGCATATTTGAATACTTAGGATTTTCTTGATGTAAATACAATCATATTTTGTTTGAAACCTGTCCTTAGACTTTAGTTTTTCTGGGGATAAACCCTTAATATCCTGGGGATAAACCCTTAATATCCTGGGGATAAACCCTTATTTTCATGCGCTACAGGAAGGAGTGTATAAACTCCAGGACTTAGAAAGGCGAAAACCTTAGAGAGTATGAAAATACCCCTTCGTGAGAGAGGGTGATCAATCCTCATATACCTTAAGGATTCAGGATATAGCCAATAATAACGAAATTCTCAACCACTTTTACATGAATTGGTCCCGCTATCTTGAACTATCCCTGAATATCTTGTGCTTCAGGTGGGGTGTTTAAACCCAATTCGAGAGAAAGGTAAATACCTTTAAACCTTTGAAGGGATAAAGATCCCTTAAATGTGAGAGAGGGGGCCAATCCTCTAATCTTTCGGTCTGTCTTGAGCGTATATCCTGGAGTAATATCCTGAAACATATCCTACAAAACACCTTCAACTAAGGTAGGTGTTAGCTTGGCTAACACCCCTCCGATGCTTAAGTTAGTATTGGGTTAAAAAGGAATAAATGAACTCAAACATATTTAAGAGAGATAGAATTCATACCATCCTGAGTTAGAAATTAAATTCTAAACTCACTTGAAATAGAGCTTGAGGTGTATGGCATTCCAGGATCTTGGCAACATATCCCCTTCCATATTCTTGAGTCGGTATGCTCCTTTTCCAGATTCTGATTCAATTTCATAAGGTCCTTCCCATTTTGGGGCGAGCTTCCCATCAGCAGGATTATTAGTATTCTGAAAAGCCTTCCTTAACACCCAATCTCTAACTTGAAACCTTCTAGTCTTTAGATTCTTGTTATATGCTCTGGATATCCTCTGTTGATATGCTGCCATCCTTAGCTTTGCCACATCTCTAGTTTCATCCACAGTATCTAATTCTTGGGACAAAGCTTCAGGATTCGCCTCAGGATCCCAGAGGCCTGACTTTGCTGTAGGTATCACCATTTCTGTTGGGATCACTGCTTCTGCCCCAAACACTAAAGAGAATGGGGTTTTCCCAGTTGCACTCTTTACTGTTGTTCTATTAGCCCATAAGACAAAGGGTAATTCTTCTACCCATCTTCCTTTCTTAGCCCCTAGTCTATTCTTCAAATTGTTGACTATTATCTTGTTTGAGGATTCTGCTTGTCCATTTGCTTGAGGATGTACCGGAGTGGATGTAATCATCTTGATTCCCCAACTTTTTCAAAAATCAATAGTCCTTTTACTGATAAACTGAGAGCCATTATCACAGATTATCTCAGTTGGTATCCCAAACCTAGTCAGGATATTCGTCTTTATGAAGGATACTACTTCTTGATCTCTGACTTGGACAAATGCCTCAGCTTCAACCCACTTGGACAAATAATCTGTCATTGCCAACATAAAAACTTTTCCTCCTGTAGCTTTTGGCAGCTTTCCCACTATGTCCATACCCCATTTCATGAATGGCCAAGGGGAAGCAATAGGATATAGTGGCTCAGCAGGCTGATGTAGTATATTGTTGTGCCTTTGACATGCATCACATCTTCGAGCATATTCCGCAGCATCTCTTCTCATCGTTGGCCAATAGTATCCTATTCTTAGCACCTTTGAGTATAATGACCTGCCACCAGTATGGTTGCCACAGTCCCCTTCGTGTATATCCTGAAGTACCTCCTTGGTTTCAGGATCCTCCAAGCATCTTAGGCATGGACCTGCAAGAGATTTCTTACACAAAATATCATTTATAATAGTAAAACGAGATACCTTCATCCTGAAAGCCTTAGGATTCTCATCTTTTGGGATTTCTCCTTCTTTAAGGTATTTCATGATTGGAGCCGTCCATGATTCAGGATTCTCTTCAGGATACCCATCATCAGGATCCTGGATACTTGCTACTTCCTTATCCTGGGACTTGAAGTGTTCCATCGCAGGATACAGGATATGTAGTATTGGTATCTGAGTTCCATCCGGTATCTTGACTGATGATCCTAAGTTTGCCAAAGCATCTGCCTCGGCATTATCTTCCCTTGGTACCTGTTCTAATGTAAATACATTGAAATATCCTGCTAATTTTTTGAGAATTTCAAGGTATTCGATTGCCCTTTCTCCTTTGACTGCATAGGATCCATTAAAATGATTAGTAATTAACAAAGAATCAACATATACTTGCAAACTTTTAATATTCATACACCTGGCCAATTCTAATCATGCAATCAAAGCTTCATATTCTGCTTCATTATTAGTGGCAGGAAATTCACATCTTATAGCCTGGGGTAATATATCCCCCTGTGGCGATTTTAGTAGTATACCTAACCCTACACCTCTCACATTAGATGCACCATCAATATATAATGTCCAGGATTCTAAGGTTTCCCCTAGTTGTTGTACTTCTAGGTCTACTTCATTTTGAATATCACTACTGAAATCAGCCACAAAGTCTGCTAGAGCCTGAGATTTTATAGCATTTCTAGGTTCATATACTAGGTCATAGGCACTTAGCTTTACTGACAACTTAGCCATTCTACCCGACATCTCAGGTTTTCTAAGCACATTTTTAACAGGATAATTAGTTTTAACATGAATCCTGTGTGTCTCAAAATAATGTCTAAGCTTAGTTGATGCCATAACTAGGGCTAATATCAATTTCTCTAAATGTGAATATCTAGTTTCAGCATCTAATAAACTTTTATTAACATAATAAACAAGATACTGCTGACCTTCATGATCCTTGACCAAAACAGCACTTACTACATTCCCTGATACTGCAAATGTTAGGGATGGGTTTCCACAATCTAAGGATCACGGATCCTCAAGTGCAGCCAGGATCACGGATCCTCAGTTCAGTTTTGAATTAAGGATCCTCAGAAGACGTTCCAGGACTAAGGATCTAGGATCCTAATTAGGATCCTTATACTAACAATTGTTTCCACCATGTTTGAACTTGTTTTACAGGGATATATGACTGGGACTTGGTCTTGCCGAGATTCCAGGGGAATATGCTCCCTTATTCTGCACGTGCATGGCTTGTATGACCGTTATGGAAGTCGTGGGAAGCTAGCATGATTTGCAGATTGTTTGTTAGTTATATTATTTCCATTTTTATAAGGGGATAGCAAGCTTGAATAGATAGAACAGTTAGTAAACACACACTCTCAAGAACTCTCTGCAACTTATTGGAGATTACACACTTTTTGCACACTAGTGATCCTTGTATCAAGCTTGTTGTCATCCCGAATTGTATACATTATTTGTCTAATATAGTTGGTGATCGGTAGTTTCCATCACCCGAGGTTTTTTGTGCCGGAGATCATATATTGATCAAGGGCTTTTTCCTCGTATAAATCCTCGCGTCCAACATTCATTACATTCATACTTTGTTCATTCATTTGTTCATAAAATCAAGCATCACACCTCACAAAATAAGATTTGGTTACATTATCCTTGTCTGATTTTTTCCTAAAACAGTTTAGCGCCCACCATGGGGCAATTGGTGCTTCATTTCTGAGAAATTTTGTTCATTTCATTCGTTTCGGTTCATTACCTCCAACCACATGGCTTCTTTATTCTTTGATTTTGCAGATGAGGGACTACATGCAACAGCAGGACAAAACTAATGACAGGATCCTTCAAGAGATTGATGACATCAAGAAATTGAAGAGACCAGCGGAGGATCACTCTCCATTGATGCCGAGATCACTGAATTTCAACACTCCAGCCATAACTGCCCAACACTCTGCAGCATCTGATGTCCAGTACCAAGGTGAATCATTGGGAATGCGTTTTGGATCATCAGCAGTGACACAGGCTCAGGTTCAAGGATCCTCCTCTCAGGTTCAGAGATCCTCATCTCAGGTTTACGGATCCATGGAGTATCTCCAAGACCCCAGTCTCGGTGCATCAGGGATCCAACATCTTTCAGGATCAGGGACCCTTAAGGAGTGTTCAACCCGGAAGTTCAGATATTCATTTGGGAGACTTCATCCCAATGCAGACCATTGCTTCATCTGGTCCTTCAATTATACCAGAATCTCGCCATTATGGATTAACATCCGGAATTCCAAACCTGAACCCTCCAGGAGGTAACACTTTGAATAATTCTTATAATACTAACCATGGCTTTGTGCAGGATACAGGTATCAATCAAGATATGGCCAGAGAGTTGTAGAAACTTAAGGATATGATATCCAGTGCTCCAGGAGTGGTTAAGCCCATTCTTGAAATACCAGATGGAAGCCACAAGGTATCTCGTTTTGCACTACCCATTTGTGATGCAGAGATACCGAAGAGGTTTCAGATACCAACCATGAAGCTATATGATGGCTCAACGGATCCAGAAGAGCATGTAGCTCAATACAGAGAAAGGATGGAGATCAACCCCATCCCTGAGAGGTTAAAAGAAGCATGTCTATGCAAGAGTTTCGGATCCACACTGACAGGTTCAGCTCTTAAATGGCTGCTAAGTCTTCCCCCTTACTCTATTACTTCATTTGCTAATCTAGGTAACTTGTTTAATAGCCAATTCTCATGCAGTAGGAAATTTGAACGTTTAACTAGTGATCTGTATAGGGTAACACAAGGTCAAAATGAATCACTTAGAGATTATATCACTAAATTCAGTAAAGAATACTTAGATATTCCTAATTTGGATATTGATATGGCTGTAGAAGCCTTCAAAATGGGTTTACTAAGGGATTCATTATTCTATGATGATCTTGTCATGACCCCTTGCAGGAATCTCGTTGAAGTAAGAACCAGGGCCCTTAGATTCATCCGACTAGAGGATGATAAAAGGATCCAAGAAAGACTGGCAGGATCCTCAAAGCAGGAAAAGCAAGGATCCTACTTCAGGAACAACAAGTCTAAATCATACAACAAGTCTGATAACCAGAACGTGCATGGAGTAGAACAGGAAGAGGATGATGAGGATTATCCTCCCATTTCTGAATATTGCTTTTCTGTTGATAATAATGAACTAATCCTTGCAATGCAGAACCTAGGTGAAAAAGCAAGATGGTCCAGAAAGACTGATAAGCCAGCTGCAACAAAAGACAAATCCAAATGGTGTGCATATCATGAAGATTTCAGTCATCTTACTGAAGAATGCATTGCACTTAGAAAAGAGATTGGTTACTTGTTTTTTTGGTCAAAAATCACACAAGGATAATGCAACTAAATCTTTGTTGTGAGGAATGATGCTTGGTTAATTGTATGAACGACAAGTATATGAAATCAACGATGAACACCGAGATTTATACGAGGAAAAAGCCCTTGATCTTTAGAAGATCTCCGGCATAAAAAACCTCGGGTGATGGAAACTACCGATCACCAAATATATTGCTGAAACAATAGTGATCCTTGTACAACTTCGGAAGAAAACAAGCTCAATACAATGAATTGCTAGTGTAAGTGGGCGTTTTTTTTGCTAAGTGTTTGCAGAGAATTCGAGTGTTATGTGTTTTGTCTGTGGTGTGTACGACTTATGCCTCAAATGAGCTTGTTTCCCCTTTAAAAGATAAGAAATATCAATTAACAAACTTTCCTAAAAAGGTGGAAATGGCCCATGTTCTCCAAAAACGGTTATATTTCATCAAGCATGTGCCATATGAACGAATATTCCCCGAAATTCCAGCTAAGAATGAGTCCACTACGTCCATTACCTGCATTTAAACATTAAAAACGTGACAATTGTTAGAAAACATAAGTTCTGTTAAGGATCCTGGATCCTCAGACTCGAGATCCTCAGACTCTGGATCCTCAGACTCTCTGCATCATCCATTAAGGATCCATGATCCATGCCCAGTCTCAGGATAGATGATCCTTAGCATAAAATTCATGCCCTAACAATTGCCCCCAATATGGCAGTTGTGATAAGGATTCACAACTGTCATATTTCCGTCAGAAGCGGACTAGCCGTTGCTGCCGGTAACTAGTCGTTACACTGCCTGTCGTCACTGAAGTTAGAGATATCTCCTCAAATGCCTTTATAGACAAGAAGATCCTTCTGTTTGTGGAGAATGAATCCTTCTACACAGTTTGCTATTAACCTTCCTGCACTTTAATTTCTGCATAGACACTTTAACTGTTAGATAGCCTTATCCGGCCTGGGTGGATGGTCCACGGTTTTGCTGGTGAAATTCAGGCCAGATGATTTTGATACATAATGAATGGGTAATAACATTAAACCTTTTTTAGCTACATCTATTGTCGTTTCTTTCATCTTTATGTTTCATGTATGCTTTCTATTTTCAAAGATATCATCGCTAAACAACTGGAAAGTTATTGGAATTCTGATGATAATGTTAAACTTTTAATAGAAAACTTGAAGTGTTCGAACCAATGTAGATCAATGATCCTTAACCGAAAAGGATAAGAGACAACTTGCAGCTTAGAAAAAGTTAGAATATAACATACCACAGAATCCAAGTTAGGATTCTATATCCTTGCAAACTAATACTGAATAAAATGTGTGAAAAGTAAAGTTTCCAGGATCCTTATTGTCAGAACTTGTATAACTTTAGAGTTCCAAGATCCTGCAAGAAAACAAGCTTGGGACAAAGCCAAATAATTGGGAATGAACCCATAATAACTGGGGACAAGCCCAAATAAACTGGGGATAAGCCCAACAAACTGGGGACAAGCCCAATAAATTGGGGACAAGCCCAATTAAACTGGGGACAAACCCAAATAAACTGGGGACAAGCCCAAATAAACGGATGTAAACTGGGGTCAAGCCCAAATAAACTTGTGTAAACTACAGTATGGCCCTCACTGGCGACTATCCAAACTTGAGTGACATGAAAATGCCGAAACCTTAGCTAACGTGAAAATGTTAGAAACCTTAGGAACGGATGTATGGTACGTCTACCATTATACGTAGGATCCTGGATACAGCCAGTACAATGAAATTGTCAGCCCCTAAAGCGAGTACTGGTCCCATCGCCATGAACTGTACCAGTATCATCGTGCGCTACTGGCGAAACTGGGGACATACCCAAACTGGGGACAAGCCCAAATAACTTTGGAGAGTTGGCCAACCACTTTGATCTTCTGTAAAATGATAATAACTCTGCAAAAGCTTAAACTTTATGAAAATAGATGTTAAATGTTTAGCATCTTTGCCTTATGATAAGTAATAAGTATAAAATGAATGAAGATGAAAGTAATGTGTTACCAAATGTAGAATCATATATTCTTTGAGGATCTCGGATCCTTAATCAGAATACTGGTATGGCTGAGGATCCCTGATCCTTCTTACATAAAGTACTTTTTGAGATGAACAACATTTCAAGCTCTTGGTAAGAGGTCACCATCCATTGTCAATAAACGATATGCCCCCTTTCCTGCTTCAGCTTCAATTAAGTAGGGACCTGACATTCTTGTTGTATGCTCCAGCCATTCTTTGTCGATGAAAGATATTGCTATGTCTTTGACAAGGATCACATTTCTTGGCATAATCCACATCATTGTTCTTCATAGCAGGCCAATAGTATCCACTTCTAAGGATCCTTGAGAAGAGTACTCTGCCCCCAGTGTGGTTTCCACAATCTCCTTCATGAAAATCCTTTAAGACTTCTTGAATTTCTTGACTTTGAAAGCTCTAGGATTTTCTCCAGTAGGAATCTCTCCATGTTATATATATCTCATGACTGGAAGGGTCCATGATCCTGAATGAGATTGTGTATCATCACTAGGGATGATTGCAGAATCTTCCACTCTCTTCATGGCTACGTGATCCTCAATTGCAGGAGTTAAAACATGGATGATGAGTATTTTCACATCCTCTGGAATCTTCAGTGATGATCCAAGATTAGCTAGAGCATCAGCTTCTGCATTTTCTTCCCTGGGTACCTGTGATAGACTGAAAAAAGCAAAAGAATCTGCCAGTTTCCTGACTATTTCTAAGTACTTGATTAGCTTTTCACCTTTGACAGTGTAAGAACCATTATAATGATTAGTAATTAATAGGGAATCTATGAATACTTGAAGATACCTGCTCCTCATATTCTTATCTAATTGCAAACCTGCTATCAAGGCCTCATATTCAGCCTCATTATTAGTGGTTTGGAATTCACATGCAATGGATTGGGGTATAATGTCCCCCTGTGGCGATTTTAGTAGTGTGCTTTGTCTAGTTCCTTTAACATCTGAAGCTCCATCCGTGAAGAGTGTCTAAGGATCCTTGGTCTTCTCAAGTTGTTGAACTTCCAATTCAGCTTCCCTTTGTAGATCACTACTGAAATCAGCCACAAAGTCAGCTAAAGCTTGGGACCTGATGGCAGTCCTGGGTTCATACTTAATGTCATATGCACTAAGCTTGACTATCCACTTTGCTATTCTACCTGACATTTGAAGTTTCCTGAGAACATTCTTGATAGGAAGGTTAGTTTTGACAATAATGGTGTGAGTTTCGAAATAATGTCTATGTTTAGCGAAAGCTATAATTAAATCAAGAATTAATTTCTCTAAATGAGAATACATGGCCTCAGCATCAAGTAGAATTTTACTTACATAGTATACCGGATGTTGAGGGCCTTCATGATCCTTAACTAGGATCGCACTTACTGCTTTAGCTGAAACAGCTAAGTATAAGGATAATGATTCTCCATTTTCTGGTTTCATCAGGGCTGGTGCTGAGGATAGATAATCCTTAAGAGCCTTGAGTGCAGCTTCATGCTTATCGGTCCACTCAAACTTCTTATTCTTCCTCAATATGTCTTTCCTACCTTGAGCAATTTGTCTACCTCTTCTTGGATAATGGCATTTCTTTCGGGTGCAAATTTCCTCCTTTTTTGGTGTATTGGCTTGAAAGACCTGTCAATACCAAGTTTGTGAGTAATAACATCCTTAGATATACTTGTCGTGTCTTCATGTTTCCAAGCAAAGGTAGACTTTATTCTTTTCAAGAAGGATATTAAATCCTGCTCAATACTGTCTAGGATCCCGGATCCTATAAAAATTTTAGATTCAGGATCCTCTGGGTTCAGCAGAATATCCTTGACGTCTTGCTCTCTTGACTCTATGACGTCTTGCTCCTTGGTGGATGGTTTCATTGAAGAAGTGTAACAGTTCTTTGCCTCCTGCTGATCACTTTCTATCTTCACCACATCTCATAGAGTTGGGAGCTTGACACATTGATGATATGTTGAGGGGGACTGCCTTCATATCGTGTATCCATGGCCTGCCAAAGATAACATTACAGCAAGATAAGCAATCAATAACATAGAATTTTTTAACAGCATTCACTCCCTCTATATAAATAGGAAGTTTGATGTCCCCCAATGTATTCTTTGTCTCTCCACTGAATCCCACAAGGATAGATGATCCTGGGACAATGTAAGATTCAAGGATGTTCATTCTTTTGAGGACATCCAACTGGATTATGTTCACTGAGCTTCCCCCATCAATGAGAATCCTGTGAACAAAATGGTTAGATATAAATAATGTAATAACCAAACTGTTATGATGAGGATCCTGTATGTTCACACGGTTATCCTCATCAAAGGATATGACTTTTTCCTGGGTAAGAATGGAAGTTTGAACAGGTATGTCCCCATTCTCCATCTTCGTTTCCTTTGCATGTCTTTTAGCTGCTGAGAACCTCCGGAGATGAAATGGATGATTTGAGGATCAACTGGTGGAGAAGGAGCTTTTTCAGGAACTTTCTCAGAATCCTTAATCCTTGACTTTTTCCTTCCAAGCAATTCCTTCAAGTATCCTTTTCTCAAAAGATAACCTATCTCCTTCCTTAATGCTATGCACTCATCTGTGAGATGACCAGAATCCCCATGGTAAGCACACCATTTCGATTCGTCTTTGGTGGCAGGCAGTTTGTCATTCTTCCTTGGCCACCTAACCTTGTCACCTAAACTCTGCATAGAAAGGATTAGTTCATTATTATCAGTAGAAAAAACAATATTCAGAAATAGGAGGAAAATCCTCATCATCTTCCTCTTGTTCCACAGCATGCACATTCTGGTTGTCATGCTTGGAGTATTGCTTGGATCAGTTATCCTTGAGATAGGATCCTTATTTGTCTTGCTTTGAGGATCCTGACAATCTCTCGTGGATCCTTTTGTCATCCTCTAAACGGATGAACCTAAGGGCCCTGTTCCTTTCCTCATCTAAGTTCCTGCAAGGGGTCATGACAAGATCATCATAGAACATTGAATCCCTAAGTAAACCCATTTTAAAGGCTTCTACAGCCGTAGCTATATCCAGGTTAGGGATATCTAAGGATTCTTTACTAAACTTAGTGATGTAATCTCTAAGTGATTCATTTTGACCTTGTGTTACCCTATATAGATCACTGGTTAATCGTTCAAATTTTCTACTACATGAAAATTGACTATTAAACAGATTAACTAGATTAGCAAATGGAGTAATAGAGTAAGGGGGAAGACTTAGCAGCCATTTAAGAGCAGATCCTGTGAGTGTGGATCCAAAACCCTTGCATAGACATGCTTCTTTTAACCTCTCAGGAAAGGGATTGATCCCCATTCTTTCCCTTGTGACTTCCATCTGGAATTTCAGGAATGGGCTTAACCACTCCTGAAATGCTGGATATCATATCTTTGAGTTTCTGCAATTCCTTAACCATAGCTTGGTTGATTCCTGTATCCTGCACGAAGCCATGGTTAGCATTATAAGAAGTATTCAAAGTGTTACCTCCTAATGGATTCAAGGTTGGAATTCCAGATGTGAATTCATATTGACGGGATCCTGGTATAACTGAGGGACCAGAAGAAGCAATAGCCTGCATCGGTATGAAGTCTCCTAGATGAACATCTGAGCTTGGGGGTTGCACACTCCTTAAGTGTCCTTGATCCTGGAAGATGTTGGATCCTTGATGTGCTGTGAATGAAGGTCTCGGAGGATAATCCATGGATCC
This sequence comes from Helianthus tuberosus, assembly GCA_030545235.1. NCBI lineage: Eukaryota > Viridiplantae > Streptophyta > Magnoliopsida > Asterales > Asteraceae > Helianthus > Helianthus tuberosus. The sequence continues at coordinate 16,016 of JARYGA010017118.1, read as the reverse complement.
AAAAACCTGAGATGAGGATCCTTGAACCTGAAAGGAGGATCCTTGAACCTGAGAGGAGGATCCTTGAACCTGAGAGGAGGATCCTTGAACCTGAGAGGATCCCTGAACCTGAGAGGATCCTTGAACCTGAGAGGATCCCTGAACCTGAGAGGATCCCTGAACCTGAGAGGATCCCTGAACCTGAGAGGATCCCTGAACCTGAGAGGATCCCTGAACCTGAGAGGATCATTGAACCTGAGAGGATCCTTGAACCTGAGAGGATTCTTGAATTGGTTGCGTCCCCATGCATTCTCCTAAACTGGTGAAGAATCCCTGATGCTGAAATGAGGATCCTGAAGGCTGGAAAGAGGATCCTTGAGCCTGAGACATTGCCGATGATCCAGAACGCATTCCTGTTGATCCACCCTGGTATTGGACATCTGAAGCTGCAAAGTGCCGGGAAGTTATGACCGGAGTGTCGAAATTCAGCGACCTCGGCATCAAAGGGGAGTGATCCTCTATTGATTTTATCAATTTTGCAAAGGATCCTACCATTAGTTTCATCCTGTTGTTGCATGTATCCTCTCATCTGCAAAATCAAAGCATAAAGATCACTGTTAGTAAGTGTAGAGGAAGAAACAACAGTTGGTTTTGTGAAAACGGGGGTTGTCTTCTTCGGAGCATTCTTCTGGAATGCAGGGGGAAGATGATGCAATGGTGTAAGCCATGTGATGAGGAAACCGCCGACATGGAACTTGAAGTAGTTTTTCCTTGAGAAGCCATGTGGTTGAAGGTAATGAACCGAAATGAATGAAATGAACAAAATTTATCAGAATCGAAGCACCAATTGCCCCACGGTGGGCGCCAAACTGTTTTGGTCAAAAATCACACAAGGATAATGCAACCAAATCTTTGTTGTGAGGAATGATGCTTGGTTAATTGTATGAACGACAAGTATATGAAATCAACGATGAACACCGAGATTTATACGAGGAAAAAGCCCTTGATCTTTAGAAGATCTCCGGCATAAAAAACCTCGGGTGATGGAAACTACCGATCACCAAATATATTGCTGAAACAATAGTGATCCTTGTACAACTTCGGAAGAAAACAAGCTCAATACAATGAATTGCTAGTGTAAGTGGGCGTTTTTTGCTAAGTGTTTGCAGAGAATTCGAGTGTTATGTGTTTTGTCTGTGGTGTGTACGACTTATGCCTCAAATGAGCTTGTTTCCCCTTTAATAGATAAGAAATATCAATTAACAAACTTTCCTAAAAAGGTGGAAATGGCCCATGTTCTCCAAAAATGGTTATATTTCATCAAGCATGTGCCATATGAACGAATATTCCCCGAAATTCCAGCTAAGAATGAGTCCACTACGTCCATTACCTGCATTTAAACATTAAAAACGTGACAATTGTTAGAAAACATAAGTTCTGTTAAGGATCCTGGATCCTCAGACTCGAGATCCTCAGACTCTGGATCCTCAGACTCTCTGCATCATCCATTAAGGATCCATGATCCATGCCTAGTCTCAGGATAGATGATCCTTAGCATAAAATTCATGCCCTAACACTTGTTAAGCAAAGGGCATTTGAAGGAGCTGTTGGGAAGAAAAAAGTCAAGGATCCAGGATCCTGAAAAAGTTCCAGAAAGAGCTCCTGCTCCTCCTGCTGATGCACAAATTATCAACTTCATATCTGGTGGATCAGATATATGTGGCACTTCCTTTTTAGCAGCCAAGAGGCATGCCAAAGGGACCAAGATGGATAATGGGGATAGACCCATTCGAACCTCGATCCTTACACAGGAGAAAGTTATAACCTTTGATGAGGATGATCGTGTGGATATTCAGGATCCTCATCATGATGGTCTTGTTATTACTTTATTTATATCTAATCATTTTGTTCGCAGGATTCTCATAGATGGAGGAAGCTCAGTGAACATCATACAACTTGATGTCCTCAAGAAGATGAACATCCCTGAATCAGAAATTATCCCAAGATCATCTGTTCTAGTGGGATTCAGTGGAGAAACAAAAAACACAATGGGGGACATTAAGCTTCCCATTTACATTGAGGGAGTTAATTCTTTTCAAAAATTTTGTGTTATAGATTACTTATCATGTTGCAATGTTATCCTTAGCAGGCCATTGATACATGACATGAAAGCAGTTCCATCTACATACCATCAACGTGTGAAACTTCCAACTCCATGGGGGGTGGTGAAGATAGAAAGTGACCAACAAGAAGCTAAGAATTGCTATACTTCATCAATGAAGCCAGCCTCAAGACCTAGGGAGCAATAGCAATTAAAGCATCCTCCAAGAGATGTCCTGGAGGCAAGAGAACAAGATGTCAAAGATATCCTGATGGATCCTCGGGATCCTGAATCCAAAGTTTTTATAGGATCCGGGATCCTCAACAATATTGAACAGGATCTAGTATCCTTCCTCAAGAAGAGAAAAACTACCTTTGCCTGGAAGCATGAAGATATGACAGGTATCTTTAAAGACATTATTACTCATAAGCTTGGCATTGACAGGTCGTTCAAACCCATACACCAAAAAAGGAGAAAGTTTGCACCTGAAAGGAATGCCATTATCCAGGAGGAGGTAGATAAGCTGCTCAGAGCAGGTATGATAAGAGATGTTAAGTATCCAAGGTGGTTAGCCAATGTGGTTGTTGTTTAAAAGAAAAAAATGGAAAGTGGAGGGTATGTGTCGATTTTACTAATTTAAACAAGGCATGTCCCAAGGATCCTTTCCCATTACCCCACATTGACTCCATGGTGGATGCTACTGCGGGTCATGAGTTGTTGACTTTTATGGATGCTTCATCTGGATTTCAGTAAATTCAGATGGAATCATCTAATCAAGAGGATACAGCCTTTATGACCCCAACTGGTATCTATTGTTATATTGCTATACCATTTGGATTAAGAAATGCAGGTGCTACCTATCAAAGGCTAGTCAATATGATGTTTAAGGAACAAATAGGACACACTATGGAAGTCTATATAGACGACATGGTGGTTAATTCCAAGGGAGCTGAGGATCACCTAAGAGATTTGGAGGAAGCATTTGATATCCTTGATAAATTCAATATGAAATTGAATCCTTCCAAGTGTCATTTTGGTGTAAAAGCAGGCAAGTTCCTATGATACATGGTGACAAAAAGAGGCATAGAGGCAAGTCCAGAGCAAATCAAGGCGATTGTGAATATTAAGTCCCCTGACAATGCCAAGGATGTGCAAAGATTGACAGGAAGGATCGCAGCCTTGAACAGGTTCATCTCAAAGTCATCAGAGAAGTGCAAGGAATTCTATGACATTCTGAGAAAGAACAAGAAATTTGAATGGACTGAAAAGCATGAAACCAGAAAAAGGGGATATATTATCCTTATATTTGGCAGTCTCTTCTAAGGCACTAAGTGCAGTCCTTATTAAGGATCACGAAGGTACACAACATCCTGTATATTATGTAAGTAAAAGTTTGCTTGATGCTAAATCCAGGTATTCACATTTAGAAAAACTTATCCTTGCTTTGATTATGGCATCCACTAAGTTACGCCATTATTTTGAAACACATGCTATTATTGTTAAAACTAACTTTCCAATTAAGAATGTTCTCAGGAAACCTGAAATGTCAGGAAGGATGGCTAAATGGGCAGTGAAGCTTAGTGCTTATGATATAAGATATGAGCCAAGAACTGCCATTAAATCCCAAGCCTTAGCTGACTTTGTGGCTGATTTCAGTAGTGATCTACAAAGGGAAGTTGAGTTAGAAGTTCAACAGCTTGAAGAGACTAAGGATCCTTGGATACACTTCACAGATGGGGCTTCAAACATCAAGGGAACTGGACTTGGAATACTACTAAAATCGCCACAGGGGGACATAATACCCCACTCAGTAGCTTGCAAATTGCCAAGCACATGAGGATCAGGTATCTTGAGGTACATGTAGATTCAGTGTTAATTACTAATCAATTTAATGGTTCTTATGCTGTTAAAGGTGAAAAACTAATCAAATATCTAGAGATAGTCAAGAAATTGGCAGACTCTTTTGTTTCCTTTAGTTTGACACAGGTACCCAGAGAAGAAAATGCAGAAGCTGATGCTTTGGCCAACCTTGGATCATCATTGAAGATCCCAGAGGATATTAAAATCCCCATAATCCATATTTTGACTCTTGCTATTGAGGATCATACAGCTATGGAGATAGTAGAGGATCCTGTAATCATACCTAGTGATGGTGTACAATCACATTCAGGATCCTGGATCCTTCCAATTATGAGATATAAACAACATGGAGAGATTCCTACAGGAGAAAACCCCAGGGCTTTCAAAGTCAAGGTATCTCAATTTACAATATTAAATAACATGTTATATAAACGATCTCTTGCAGGTCCATATCTAAGGTACATAGAGGGTCCTGAAATTCAAGAAGTCCTAAAGGATTTTCATGAAGGAGATTGTGGAAACCATACTGGGGGCAGAGCACTGTTCTCAAGGATCCTTAGGACAGGATACTATTGGCCTACTATGAAGAAGGATGCTGTGGATTATGCCAAGAGATGTGATGCTTGTCAGAGACATAGCAATATCCTTCATCAACCAGCAGAGCTCCTGCATCCTATATCCTCTTCTTGGCCATTTATGAGATGGGGAATGGATATAGTTGGTAAACTTCCCAGGGCATCAGGAGGAAAAGTGTTTATGCTTGCTATGACTGATTACTTTTCTAAGTGGATAGAAGCTAAAGCCTTTGCTCAAGTCAGAGAAAAAGAAGTGATATCCTTTATTAAAAGAAACATTATTACCAGATTTGGTATTCCTTCTGAAATTGTTTGTGATAATGGATCCCAATTTATTGGGAGTAGAACTACTAACTTTTGTGACAGCTGGGGGATTAAGATGATAACATCAACACCAGTCCACCCACAAGCTAATGGTCAAGCAGAATCATCCAACAAGATCATCATCAACAACTTGAAAAAGAAGCTTGGATCCAAGAAAGGAAAATGGGAAGAAGAGCTACCTTATGTGCTATGGGCTGATAGGACAACTCCCAAGAATGCTACTGGCCAGACTCCATTCTCTTTAGTGTTTGGAGCAGAATAAGTGATCCCTACAGAGATGGTGGTTCCTACTGCAAGAACAAGCATACGTGATCCTGAAGGAAATGTTGAAAACTTGGTTCAAGATTTGGATACCATAGAAGAACTAAGGGATTTGGCAAGAATAAGATTGGCTAGCTATCAACAAAGGATGGCTGGAGCTTATAACAAGAATGTCAGGATCAGAAAGTTTCAAGTTGGTGACATGGTGTTAAGGAAAGCATTCCAGAATATTACAAATCCTGCTGATGGCAAGTTGCACCAAAGTGGGAAGTCCCCTATCTTATTGAAGTTGAGGCAGGAAAGGGGGCATATCGATTACTAACAATGGAAGGTGATTTGCTTCCAAGAGCCTGGAATGTTGTCCATTTGAAGAGATACTTCATGTAACAAGGATCAGTGATCCTTGGTCATCCTCATTTCTGGTGTACATAAAGGATCCTCAGAGGATATATGATCCTTATTCTGGTAATGATTTGATTTCAATTTACCTAATCCTTTAATTTATTTATTTACAAGGAAAAGGATTCAGGATCCTTTATCCTTCTACACTAAAGTTCTGAGTTTTAAAGAAGTTCAGGGATCCTTGATAGAGGATCAACTATCCATAGAAGTCTCCTAAGTGTATTGGGCTTGTCCCCAGTTTTTTGGGCTAGTCCCCAGTTTTTTGGGCTTGTCCCCAGTTTAAGGTATCCACTACCTTCGCCAGTAGCACACGATGATCCTGATGTAGTTAAAGGCAATGGGACCAGTACCCGCTTTAGGGGCTGACAATTTCATTGTACTGGATGTATTCAAGATCCTAAGTATAATGGTAGATGTACCATACATCCGTTCCTAAGGTTTCTAACATTTTCACGTCAGCTAAGGTTTTGGCATTTTCATGTCACTAAGTTTGGATAGTCTCTAGTGAGGGCCATACTCCAGTTTACACAAGATCCTTTAGGTTTGTCCCCAGTTTTTTGGGCTTGTCCCCAATTTTTTGGGCTTGTCCCCAAAATTGTTGGGCTTGTCCCCAGATACTAACTCTTCCTTTTGCACTTGGCTTAGTCCCAAGTTATGTTCTATTTCAGGTTTTCAAAGCTAAACAGTTAAGGATCCAGGATCCTAACTTCATACAAGGGTTTATCTTTTGGTTATCATAGTTGTGAGTATTAAGGATATAGGATCCTAACTTGGATTCTCTGGTATGATCTTTATTTACTTTATCTTTATTCTTGGTTTATTTATGCTACCTTTATTCTTTGACGACAGGATATATGATCCTAAAATTTTATCACCTTTTGAACTTTTTGATTATAGGATATTTGATCCTTGATCATATCCTAAACTTTTTGACTTAAACTAATTTCTATACTTTCATTATCAACTTATAAGTTCAAAGGAATATGCAATAACAATTGAAAGGTAAATAAACACAATGAACAACACAAGATAGCCAAAAGATTAAAGTTTTATTTATTTATCAAAAGATTAACCCTTCAAAGGTTGTTAAAATTACCTACCCCAAGAATCTACCAGCAATACGTGGCCCGTCCGCTGGGGTAGGTAAAGGGTGTCCATATTAACAAGGTCTTAGTGCAGGAAATAAAGATGGTAGGATAATAGTGGCTTCATCCCCCAAACAGAGGATCCCTCCACCAACTACTATCCTACCTATTGTCCCAAGGATCCATGATCCTTAAACCTAAATGCTATTGTTTAAGTACAGACCAACATTGTTCACCATCAAAACACCTTTAAACAAAAACCATAAAAAATGGGCTCCGGCCATGTCTAGAAATTTCCGTCATCGCCCATTTCTGCAGCCTACACCTTCGCTGCATCACCACCAACCAATGCTTCCTCAACCGGATCATTCAGCCCACTGCTACAAGCCTCCAGTGCCAAGACCTCTTCAGCCTCCTCTTCATCGTCCAGCTCCGCCAGCTTCAGCTTCCAGGCCTCTTGATCCCAGTCAGACCTGTCAAAAGAAGGATCCTCAGCCTCCTTTGCCATTTGAAGCTTGATCTTGAGCATAGCAATCGTAGTAGAGATCTTCTCCCCATCCATCACCTCCTCCTTCTCCTGCTGAGCTTTGATCTGGGTCAGGACCAGCTCCTTCTTCACCAGGTTAAGGTACTTCTCAAGGGAGGAGATCGTTTTGTCTTTGGCCAAGAACAACTGCTGGAAGTCAAGGATTTTCTGCTCAGTCTCTGCCAGATTATTATCCAGGAGCATCTGGATCTCAGCAAATTTCTGCATAAACAAGCACATGGTCAGGATCCGTTATCCTCAGAAATGGAAGATCAGACTTAAGGATCCAGGATCCTTACCTTAGAGAGATATTCTTCAAAATGATGTTGGCTGAGAGGGAGGCCTTCAAGTGTCTCATCAGTTTTCCTTTTCTTGCCACCCTTGCCCCTCGTGCTGGCACCCTTCGGATTTGGAACACTAGGACTGGCAGCAAGTTGTTTCTTGATGGACTTGGAGGAAGCAAACGCGTCAAGGTCACTGACACTGAACCTGGAAGCTGATCTTGAGGATTTTCCAGCGCCTACAAATACAAAACACAGATAAGTATTCTTATTTTACTTAAATATTATTCATACACAGATTTGAATACTTACTTGACATTGTGAAGGAACCGGATGATGTTTCTTCTGATTCCTTTGCTTTGGCTTGAAATGTCCTTACAGCAGGGTCAAGCTTCAAGAAAGCAGCAACTCTTTCTTTTGTTGCAGGTGTTTCTTGGATGTGAGAAAGTGAGATAGCTTCACAAACAATAAAAAGGTTCAGTTATCCTTAACAAAAACAAAGTCCTATTATGATCCTTGTCTAAGGATCCCATATCCTACCCTGGGTGATCAACTTTTGGGGGAGATTTTTCCAATCTGGGATTGAATCCCTCCTCACAAAGAAGAACCGGTTCTTCCAGTGGGTATCGTTTTTTGTGGTCTTGAGGATTGGGTAAGGCTGGCCAGGTTTGTGTTTGAATAGAAAGCGGTGTGAACCATGGCTAACAAGGTTGTATAGCTGACTCAACTCAGACATCCCTATGTCCATACCTTCCTGGTCAATGATGTTCTCAATGGTGTATAGAACTCTCCACATCATGGGCATGGCCTGTATATAGCACATGCCCGTGAGTGAGAAAAAAGATTGTGTAAAAGCAGGGAAAGGATAACAAAACCCTATCAGAAAAGGGGTGGCCGGAAAAGAAACCCAAGTGTCAGAAACACAATCTCTCTTCATTGAAGAGTCAAAAGATCTGAAGACGGCCTCCGCCGGGAAGCAATGACGGATCCGATCGATCTTAGGATCGGTAAAACGACAGAGTTCTAGCGAAGGGTTTTTAGTAACACCCTGGCTTTTCAAAGGACTATCCTTTTTAGGATCCTTAGCAGGTGAGGATCGGAGAACCATTTTCTCCATGGATGCTCGAGAAAAGAGGATCGGAATAGAAGGATTTAGAGAGAAGGAAAGAGAGAATACATGTTTAGTCTCCGGATGAAGATTTAAAGGGGTGGAATGCTCGAATTTAAATGCCTCTTGATCCTTATCTCTAACCCTGAATTTATAATGATGAATTTGCAGGTAGTCATGTCACTGACGTCAGGTTTGCAACGGCTAGTTCGGATATAACGGCTACATTTACGTTAGCTAGTTCGTTCGAGATAAGGTAGAAAAATATGACTCATCAAGTTGTATTTTATTCCTCATATTTTGGGGGCAATTGTTAGGGATGGATTTCCACAATCTAAGGATCACGGATCCTCAAGTGCAGCCAGGATCACGGATCCTCAGTTCAGTTTTGAATTAAGGATCCTCAGAAGACGTTCCAGGACTAAGGATCAAGGATCCTAATTAGGATCCTTATACTAACAATTGTTTCCACCATGTTTGAACTTGTTTTGCAAGGATATACGAGTGGGACTTGGTCTTGCCGAGATTCCAGGGGAATATGCTCCCTTATTCTGCACGTGCATGGCTTGTATGACCGTTATGGAAGTCATGGGAAGCTAGCATGATTTGCGGATTGTTTGTTAGTTAGATTATTTCCATTTTTATAAGGGGGTAACAAGCTTGAATAGATAGAACAGTTAGCAAACACACACTCTCGAGAACTCTCTGCAACTTATTGGTGATTACACACTTTTTACATACTAGTGATCCTTGTAACAAGCTTGTTGTCATTCCGAAATGTATACATTATTTGTCTAATATAGTTGGTGATCGATAGTTTCCATCACCCGAGGTTTTTTGTGCCGGAGATCATATATTGATCAAGGGTTTTTTTCCTCGTATAAATCCTCACGTCCAACATTCATTACATTCATACTTTGTTCATTCATTTGTTTATATAATCAAGCATCACGCCTCACAAAATAAGATTTGGTTACATTATCCTTGTCTGATTTTTGACCAAAACAGCAAGATACAGGGATAATGGTTCACCATCCTCGGGCTTCATCAATAAAGGTGCAGTTGAAAGATATTGCTTTAACTCCTGCAAGGCTGCTTCATGCTTTTCTCCCCACTCGAATTTCTTATTTTTCTTCAGGATATCATAGAATTGTTTACGTTTCTCTGAGGGTTCAGGGCTGCTACTCGTCCTGTTAATCTTTGTACATCTTTCATGTTGGAAGGTGACTTGATATCCAGGATAGCTTTGATCTGTTCTGGGGTTGCTTCTATACCCCTTTTAGTTACCATATATCCTAAGAACTTTCCTGCCCCCACTCCAAAATGGCACTTGGCAGGATTTAGCTTCATGTTATACTGATCCTGGATATCAAATGCTCCTTCAATATCCTTGAGATGATCCTCAGCCTTCTTGGATTTTACTACCATATCATCAATGTACACGTCCATGGTGTCCCCCAGTTTGTCTTTAAACATCATGATCACCAATCTCTGGTATGTTGCACCTGCATTTTTCAAACCAAAAGGCATAGCAGTATAACAATAAATACCTATTGGTTCCATTTGGATCTGCTGAAATCCTGAGGATGCATCCATGAAGGTTAACATCTCATGACCGGCAGTTGCATCCACCATCGAGTCTATATGAGGTAGAGGAAATGGGTCTTTAGTACATGCTTTGTTCAAGTCTGTGTAATCTACACAAACTCTCCATTTCCCATTCTTCTTTTGAACAACGACCACATTTGCTAGCCACTTGGGAAATTTAACTTCCCTAATCATTTTGGACTTCAATAATCTTTCAACCTCTTCTTTAATAATTACATTTTGCTCTGGAGCAAACTTCCTTCTCTTTTGTTGAACAGGCTTGAAAGACCTATCAATTCCAAGCTTGTGAGTTATAATATCTTTAGAAATACCTGTCATATCCTCACGCTTCCATGCAAATGTTGACATCCTGCATTTCAAAAAGTTAGTTAACTGATTTTCAATATCCTAAGGGATATTGGTTCCTACGAGCACCGAGATATCTGGATTATCCTGGTCCAGGATAATTTTCTTAACATCCTGCTCTGAAGCCTCCATGATATCCTGGGCTCGTGTCTTTAATTGCTATCATGCTTTGGGCGTTGTTGAGGATTTCATCGAGTAAGAATAACATTCCTTTGCCTCTTGTTGATCACTCTCTACCTTGACAACACCCCAAAGGGTAGGGATCTTAATACACTGATGATAGGTTGAAGGCACAGCCTTCATATCATGGATCCATGGCCTGCCCAATATGATATTGTAGCAGGATAAGGAGTCCATGACACAAAAATGTTGAATTGAGTTAACTCCTTCAACATATACTGGCAGTTTTTGTCACACCCCAAAATCCACAAGCGGAGTATCACCGCATGGAGGCGTGACATGACCAGGATCAAGCCACCAATCATATTGAACAATGTATTTAAAATAGATAAAATCCAACCACGCAATATAATTGGTGTTCAAAAACTAGTTAACCAAGTTCAAATTAAACAGCGGAAGCATAAAACGTAAAACCAAAACATAAGTTATAAGTTTAGCAAGTTTAACATGGCACACACGGTCCATGTCCCACAACGACTCCTTCCTCTCGTGCAAGCTCTTTAAATACCTAACGACCTGCAAGGCATGTAACAAGGAGTCAACAACAATGTTGAGCGAGTTCACAGTTGGTTGTTTAGTCTTAAAAGTTTGTTTTGAAAACCATAAGTTGTTTCCTAAACCACGAGTTAACCAGTAACTTTGTTTTTCCCAAACCATATCCATAATCAGTGGGGGCTTCCCCAAGTGAACCACTAGACCGCTACCATATCGACTACTGACGAAAGTAAGTTGTGCCCTAAGTCAATGTCTATCATCATTGACTGTTTGCCATGATCCATTAGTACGCGCCCACCTGCCCGTCCGACCGGCATGGTGTGAGGTTTGTCAAACCTAATAGCGCTATTAACTAATGACCCACTCGCCATCGGCCTCGGCGATTAAGTCAATATAAAACGAGGGACTTAATGATAGAGTTTTGTCTAGTAAGTTTGAGGTTGTTGCCCTACCCAAGGAGGACGAATGTACGTATTCTACCCAAGGAGAATACGCAGGATTAATATTGGCATCCTACCCATGGAGGATGGCGGTACATATCCTACCCAAGGAGGATATGTAGGTTCTGTTTTAGTTCTTTAACCCATTCCCAACCACCGGGAATCCCATGCCTTAGAAAGGGTGTGAACTCACCTTGGGTTGCTCGGTTGAACTCTATAAAATAGCTAACAATCGGTGTTGGTCAATCACGTCCTAGTATGATTACCACTTAGTTTATTAGTGACTTCAAATAAGCACGAAGTTCCTAGACGCATCTATCATATAACATGCACTCACTTTAACAGTTCACGCCCATAAAAACATCCCATCTATAACCATTCAAAAGCAAGCACACGATATTGCACATAACACTTTCATTGACATATAACACGTTAGATCATTCTCAGATAACCTACCCGAAATTTAGACACGCAAATTACTACTTACGTCGTTTCAGCTTTGACATCCAAAACTGGGCTGTTCTCGGGCATTTTAATAAAATAGTTAACTTATTCAAAAAATTCTCATTTTTTTACAAAATCTTTTTGACGATCCAAATATTATTGTGTAAAAATTTAGAGATCCAATTCATTACCAATAGTTTATAAAAAATAATTTACCGGACTGCAATCAGATTCATCACTTTCTGACTGCAGTCCACGGAATAATTCATTTAAAATTCATCGTAAGTCCGATTGATGAAATTCCAATGGGAGAATTACAACGACATCAGTGGTCATCTACAGTACAAATTTCATGAGCTAATTCTACACAGATTTCAAGTTATGACGAAAAACATAACACACATTTTTTGCAGTAAAAACGCAGCTTTTGCTGCTGTGAAAAACGACCCTTTAAAAATAGCAAACGACCTCAAAAAAATATGATTCAAGTGCCATTTGATTTTTTTTTCAAAAGCACATAATTTAGACTTCAGAAAATCAATTTTTCGATTTATAACGGTCCGTTTACAGCCAACTGAAGTTGGCTGTAAATGTCACTCAGCATGCTGTTAATCGTTTAAACGTTACTAAAACACGCACATATGATCACAACACCTTCTAACAACGACCAACATCAGATAATAAGTCATTTACAGCAGCCTTTTATCAAATTTATCATGCTTGGGCATCAAGATCCTAAACCCTAATCCATAAACACATGATTACACATATTATTGATAACACCATGCACGATTCTTGATTCAAGTCTTTTAGTGTTCTAATTATTTCATCATAATACATCCTTTAACTACTAAAATTAGGAAGTAAACAAGAGTTAACAAGAAGCTTACAACTAGCTATAAGCTAGGGAAGAACACAAGGGAAAAAGATGATGAAAATGGTGAATGAGTGCAAGTGATGAAAGCTCCTTGATAATCCACAAGCTTCAAGCTCCTTTAAACACCTTCTAGTACTTGCGATGAGCTTGAAAATGGATGGTTGAAGGTTGCAAGGTGGTGGTGGTGGCGTTTCTAAGGTGAGCCGAGAGGGAGTGAGAGATGTTGAGGGAGTGGGATGAACTTGTGAAGTGATGATGAAGATATGAAGTGATCTTGTAATCTAGGAGCCATACTTATAATCATTTCTTCTTATATTTTGTTCACTAGATCAAGTAAAGATCTAAATAGAATATGAATAAGATATGGGAAGTAAGGTGGTGATCTTGGTGGGGTCCTCCTTGGACCGTAAATGGCATGGGGGGGGGGGTTAAACGAAACTTTGATGGTAAGTATGTAAATAATAGTTCAAATCCAAGTATAAGGTTACATGTTTTAGTTAGTAGATTTCTGGTGGGTGTTATGGTGTACAGGGATCATAACTAGCCAAGAAATAATTAAACAATGTTTCTTGCAATATTTTGGTGTCCCGGGTAATGTCCGATTGTTCGGTTAGATACCGGTTCGTTAAAGTGCTTAGTTGTTCCGTATAGTGTCTTTTATGTAACTATTTGTAACACTTTTAATTCCCAACACTTAGGAAAACATTCAGGACCATTTAGTCAATTTTCTGCACAAGACTAGTATGTGATGCATATGTATGTATGATGCAGAAATCATAAAGCAGTTACGTCATCAGTTGTAATTAAGCACAGTCATTAAGCACAATTTAATATTAATTAATCGTACGGATACATGTAATTATGAGGGTTGTCACATTCTCCCCCCGTTAAGAAAATTTCATCCCGAAATTTAGCACGTGGTTACTGAGGAAGCTAGTTAAGTTGCGTGGTTTCCTGGTTTTCCTGGGGTGTCACACCATCCCCCCGTTGGTTTGAAATTTCGTCCCGAAATTCTGCAGTAGCTTCAGCCTCAGTAGTGGTTGCACTTTTCTCAAACAACTGGGGATACTTGTGTTTCATTTGGTCTTCTTGTTCCCAGGTATACTCTGGGCCACGACGAGAGTTCCAACGAACTCGAACAAGAGGTATTCTGGTACGCTTGAGAACCTTAACATCTCGATCGGTAATCTCTACTGGTTCCTCGACGAATCGCAGCTGATCGTCGATAGTGAGCTCCTTGAGAGGAACTATGAGGGTCTCATCTGACAGACACTTCTTTAGATTCGACACATGGAATACGTTGTGAACTCCGCTGAGTTCTGCCGGTAGATTCAACTTGTAAGCGACTTTGCCAATTTTCGCAATGATTTCGAACGGTCCGACATAACGTGGATTGAGTTTGCCTCGTTTGCCAAAAGGAACTACACCTTTCCAGGGTGAGACTTTAAGTAGCACTCGATCCCCAACCTGGAACTCGAGTGGATTCCTTCGCTTATCAGCATAGCTTTTCTGACTGTCACGAGCTGCCGCCATTCGTTGTCGTATCTGAGCAATCTTCTCAGTCGTGTCTACCACAAGTTCTGGGCCTGTGATTTGGCTGTCACCAACTTCTGCCCAACAAAGAGGTTATCGGCATTTACGTCCGTACAATGCCTCAAATGGAGCGGCCTGGATACTGGTGTGGTAGCTGTTATTATACGAAAATTCTACTAGAGGTAGATGTCGCTCCCAGCCGTTACCAAAATCAATCACACATGCCCTAAGCATGTCTTCAAGGGTTTGGATGGTGCGTTCAGATTGCCCATCCGTCTGTGGATGATATGCCGTGCTCATGTCTAATCGAGAACCAAAGGACTTGTGCATAGCTTGCCACAACTCAGATGTAAAACGTGAGTCACGATCAGAAATGATGGAGGTTGGAACTCCATGCCTTGATACTACTTCCTTTAGGTAGACGTTTGCTAGAGTAGAAAACTTATCTGTTTCCTTGATAGCCAGAAAATGTGCAGACTTGGTCAATCGATCCACTATCACCCAAATAGTGTCATTTCCGCGTTGAGATCTAGGCAGGCCAGTAACGAAATCCATGGAAATTTGCTCCCATTTCCATGTCGGGATCTCTGGTTGTTGGAGTAGGCCTGATGGTTTCTGATATTCAATCTTGACTCTCGCACAAGTCAAACATTTACTTACGTAGGTTGCTATGTTGGCTTTCATGCTAGGCCACCAGTATGTAGTCTTTAAGTCGTGGTACATCTTATCCGAACCAGGATGTACTGAGTAACGAGACTTGTGCGCTTCATCCATCACAAGCTCGCGTAAGTTTCCGTAAAGTGGGACCCAGATGCGCCATGTTACATAGTAGGTGTCGTCTTCCTTTTGTTCTAACTGCTTCCTCGATACATGAGCATCTCGTATCTGGGTAGCAAGACTAGACTGGATGGTAAGTTGTAACGCACGTACACGGTTAGGTGTAGTATCCTTTCTACTGAGGGCGTCGGCCACAACATTGGCTTTGCCCGGATGGTACTTGATCGCACATTCGTAATCATTCAAGAGCTTGACCCATCGACGTTGTCGCATGTTTAATTCCTTTTGCTTGAAGATATGCTCGAGACTCCTGTGATCGGTGTAAATGGTGCACTTGGTACCGTTCAGGTAATGTCTCCATATCTTAAGTGCGAAAACGACTGCTCCCAATTCCAAGTCATGCGTAGTGTAGTTCCTTTCATGAACTTTAAGTTAGCGCGATGCGTAGGCAATGAACTTGTCACGTTGCATCAACACGCAACCAAGTCCTTGGATGGAAGCGTCGCAATAAACCACAAAATCATCCATGCCTTCAGGTAACGAAAGAATAGGCGCGCTGCAAAGTCTTTCCTTTAAGTGCCGAAAAGTAGATTCCTGTGCATCACCCCAATGATAGGTGACACCCTTCTGAGTTAGCGAGGTGAGAGGTTGCGCAATCTTAGAGAAATCCTTGATGAATCTTCTGTAGTAGCCCGTCAAACCAAAGAATTGGCGGATTTCTGTTGGTGTACGGGGTGCAGGCCAGTTCTTGATGGAGTCTACCTTGGATGGATCAACATGAATCCCATCCTTGTTTACCACGTGGCCTAGAAAGT
>JARYGA010017117.1:0-29892 GCA_030545235.1 Helianthus tuberosus | reverse complement strand
GGTAACCAGGGATTTGGTCAGGGTGACCAGGGATTCGGTCAGGGTGACCCGGGGATTTATTTTATACATGGTATGATTAGCGTAAGGAGGGTTACTACTTAGATCATGTGAGTGGGTAGGCGGGAACTGGAGGCCATTAATCCTCATTGTAGGACCGAGGGACGTAAGCGGTAGATCTATCTGGGTGTAGCGAGCCCAACTCCAGGTCCAACAGTACGGACCTCGGGGTGACTTTGTGCCCAACGCAAAATCTGCTAGGTTTGAGTCTTCCTACTTGCACTTCACACATATCAATGGCCTTGCAAACCATTGGTGATCTCTTTTTCCTTATCTGCTACATACCAGGGATTTTATACTTACGAAAACTTCTTGTTCATACAAATTAACTACCATGTTTTATACAAAATTCAAAGCACATGATTATGCGGGTAAGGAGTCAAGGTCAGGGTGGGCATTGACGGTTATATGAACATTACAAATACAAGGCTTTACAAATACATGGTTTTATGAACATAACGTGTTACAAACACAACGTTTCCATATAACTTGGCAAGAAAATGATTTTTAAATTCATTTTCTCAATACTATTTCAAAAACCGGTTTTTCCAAAGATTTATTTCAAATCTTTCACAACTCAAAAGATTTATTTCAAACCTTTCACAACTCAAAAGATTTATTTCAAATATTTTACAAACAAACTATGAACTCGCTCAACTTTATGTTGACTTTTTCGCATGCTTCTTTCTCAGGTTACAGTTCTAAGACAAGGCACGGTTGGAATAGGAGAACCATCGAGAATTCGAGTACTTAGCAGGCGTTCAGTTTCTAGAAGTCTTTGCTTATTTGCTTCCGCTGTGCAATGAAGATACCAGTCCTGTCACGCCAAGCTCTGATAATTTTGGGGGTGTGACATTGTCATATCCTATGGTACCATAACCTAATATTGGTTGGCTTGATCAATGCTAATGAATGTCCTTCGTTATGTAACTACAACCAACAAGTTCGTTCACATTATCGAAATCGTTAATAGTTTAGTATAAATCGTTCTATTCGTTTTTGAAATCATCGTTTAAACCTTGAAAACATTTTGTATATATGAATCACCCCAAAATAATTGAAAACAGTAAAATAGGGGAACTATGTACTCACATGTAGTGCAAGGTATCCTCAATCAATAGTACTTCAACAAACTCGAGTAAACCAGAGAAATCAAGCAGCACCTAGTAATTGGATCGCTAGTAAATAATAGACGCCTAATTCGGAAGATCGGACAGAATGAGGTCTTGCAATCCAAATGAGTGTTGGAACTCATGTGATATGGTTTAACAAGGCCTACATCCTAAATGAAACCTAACCTAAGTGCTTTCGACCCATCGTGACCCATTAAGGTAGCTTATGCTACTTTAACTCGTCTTGCATGCCAATGCGCGTTCGAGACGTCTAACTAGTCCTATGACAAGTATTATATGCCTTAACATGTCTAATATTGTTGCCTAATCAGTTTAGATGTCAAATTTTAGGTTACATATGTTTAAAATGAATTTATGCATAAAAAGGGCATAACCTCATACAACTAGCTAAGCGTAGTGACCATAAGGTATAACCTCAAAAGGTTATTCCCTATACAACTATTGTCACCTAATGTGTTTGGTCGGATCCTAATGATCGACCAAACGGGTCGGGTTCGAAAGTATAAGCGATTGTTTAGATCGCTTACCTTTACGACCCTAGACAAGCACAAAACTAAAAGTGACGAGCTAAACATGTTAGAATATGTTTAAAAAGGTTTGAAAACAGGTTTGGTATCAAAACAAACGGTTTTGATACCCACAAGTAGTTTGGTTACAAAATACGCGTAAATGCGCATTTTGGCCGAAACTACGACTCGTCACTGAGCCTAGATAACGTGGTAATCAGTAGGTATAGTCACTATGGACTATAACCGTCGTGATTACGCTCACGTTATGAAGTTCAAACGAACTTCACATTGACCATAAACTGGTCAATGCAGAAAGTCAAACGCAGTTTGATTTTAACGCTAAAACGAATGAAAAGAACGAAAGAACACTTACAGAAGGTCCCCGCAAGTTTTGATTCCGATTTTTCTCTCAGGTAGGAAGAATATACTTCTACTTAGAGAGCATAAACCAGATTTCAAATTGTGGGGTTTGAAGTGAAATGGATGGGGTATATATAGGATTTCTAGAACCGTTAAGATCGTTCCTCGAAAACTGAGCTTTGATCTGGACCTTACATGTGTACCCATGGTTTTCTAAAACCATGGGAGCCCCTAATATGGACTATGTTCATTGAATACCAGCCCATGATTTTGCAAAACCATGGGTGAAAACCATCACACTTCAAAATGGACTAGGTTCATTGAATCTGGCAGAAATTTCAAAAATGGTCCCTGCACTTGTAAAACTTGATTTGTTTGGCACTTTTAAGCCCCGTTAACCCCATTTCAAGGCTCTAAAATAAAGTTAAAGTATAGGGAACTTAAAATATGCTCAAAAACATCTCGGATGTCGGTTCGTTTGGTCGTACAGTTGCGTTATTCGCTTAATTACGACGGAAGTCGTAACGAACGCAAAAACGATCCAAATTAAGCGACGAATGGAATTTTATCATGCCAAACACTAAAATAAAATATTTTAATGCTTACATAAATTTTTTTGGATGTCCGGATGTATTCAGAATGTAAGTTATGCGCGAAAATGCAAACTTATGCACTTTTTGATGCTTTTAGTCCCTGAATGAGCATAAAGTTTATTTTAGCATACCGAACCCCTCAAAGCCTAATTCTAAGCTATGTAAAGGTTATTTAGGGTATGTTTAACTTATGATCAAGTTCCGGAATGTTCGTTACTATACAAATCGGCATAGTTTCGCAGTTTGACACAAATAGTCCCTGCGATCGAACAAAGTTGATTTTGACACACCAAACTATTCAAAACTTATTTCTAAGTTATGTGAAGGTTATTTAAGGAATGTTAAGCCTATGTCACTATTACGGAGGGTTTTTCGCATTATAGTGACTGCGTTTACGCATCAGTTTGCGTATAACCTTCCAAAACGCGATTTAAAGCTTGCAATCGTAATCGAATCGAATTGAAAAGTCACCAAACACAAATACACACATAGAAACACCAAAACACATATAATAACACCAAAGCACATTGTTTTATTAATAATCATCATTATTTTACATCGTAAATCGATTACAGAACACAGTTGTCACAGTCTCCCCTACTTCAGGAAATTTCGTCCCGAAATTTTAATTAAAGGAAGCTTGTGAAAACAAATGCGGATATTTCGCCTTCATCTGGTCCTCACGTTCCTAAGTAAACTTTGGGCCACGTTTGGATTCCCAGCGAACTTTGACCAAATGAATCCGTTTGTTCTTCAACTGTTTGTATGTACGTTCCACTATCTCCACATGTTTCTCGACAAAGTGCATCGTTTCATCGATTTGGATCTCGTCGAGAGGAATGTGTAGATCAGCGTCAACTAAACATTTTCGCAGATTGGACACGTGAAAAGTCGGGTGAATATTTCCAAGCTCTGGAGGTAGCTCTAGACGATAGGCAACCTTTCCAATTCTTTCCACAATCTTAAATGGTCCCACATATCGAGGTGAAAGTTTTCCTTTCTTTCCAAATCTCTCGACTCCTTTCCAAGGTGAAACCTTGAGTAGGACACGATCTCCGACTTGCAATTCTAAGAGCTTGCGTCCCAAATCCGCATATCTCTTTTGACGGTTTCGAGCTGTCACAAGATTATCGCGGATTTTCTTGATTTTGTCTGTTGTTTCCAGAACGAGCTCAGGTCCAGTAAGCTGAGCTTCACCGGTCTCGTTCCAACAGACAGGTGAACGACATTTTCGACCGTAGAGAGCTTCGAATGGTGCCATATTGATGCTAGTATGATAACTATTGTTGTAAGAGAACTCGATCAGCGGCAGATGAGAATCCCAATTACCACCAAAGTCTATCACACATGCTCTAAGCATATCCTCCAAAGTTTGAATCGTTCTCTCAGATTGGCCATCTGTTTGGGATGATAAGCAGTGCTTAGATTCAGTTGGGTTCCCAAAGCAGATTGCATGGCCTTCCAAAAATGAGATGAAAATCGAGCATCATGATCAGAGATGATATCTAAAGGAACACCATGTCGTGATACAATCTCGTCTACATAGATCTTGGCAAGCTTTTCAGTAGAGAAATCCTCACGGATTGGTAAGAAGTGAGCAGATTTCGTTAAGCGATCGACAACAACCCAAATAGCATCATGACCTTTAAACGTACGCGGTAACTTAGTGATGAGATCCATTGCAATGTTCTCCCACTTCCAAACCGGTATCTCTGGTTGTACAAGCAAACCAGATGGTCGTTGATGTTCAGCCTTGACTTTGAGACAAGTTAGGCATTTCGACACATACAAGGCAACATCTTTCTTCATACCAGGCCACCAGACCTTAGTACGAAGATCCTTGTACATTTTATCAGCACCAGGATGGACAGAATTTTGAGACTTATGAGATTCATCCATTACCAAGGTGCGAATATCATCTTGTTTCGGAATCCACAATCGATCCATAAAATAGAGCAAACCATCATCCTTCACTTCGAGTATAAGCTCAAGTTGACGTGGTAATTCCGTACCTGTCAAATTTTGTGAAACACAAAATTGCTGAGCTTGAAGGACACGAGATTGAAGATCCGATAGAGTTCGAACATAATGAATCTTGACTCGCTCCTTTTGACTAAGCGCATCGGCTACAACATTCGCCTTACAAGGGTGGTAGCGAATCTCGCAGTCATAATCGTTTAAGAGTTCAACCCAACGTGGTTGCCTCATGTTCAGCTCTTTCTGATTAAGCATATGCTGGAGACTTTTGTGGTCTGTGAAAACCACACACTTCGTTCCATAGAGGTAGTGTCTCCAGATTTTAAGCGCGAAAACCACAGCTCCTAACTCAAGATTATGAGTCGTGTAGTTCTTCTCGTGAACTTTCAGCTGTCTAGATGCATACGCAATAACTTTACCTCGTTGCATAAGGACGCAACCAAGGCTTAAGTTGGACGCATCGCAATAGACAACGAAATCATCGCTTCCCTCGGGCAGAGATAGAACAGGAGCATCACATAACTTCTGCTTCAGCGTTTGGAACGCTTCTTCTTGCTTGGGTCCCCACTCAAAAGGCTTATTCTTCTGAGTCAAAGCAGTGAGTGGAACCGCAATCTTCGAGAAATTTGAAATAAATCGACGATAATAACCAGCAAGACCAAGAAAAGATCGAATCTCTGTAGGCGTCGTCGATGTATTCCAGTCCTTAATAGCAGCAATCTTGGATGGATCCACATGAATACCCTGCTTATTGACTATATGACCCAAGAATTGAACTTCTTTAAGCCATAATTCACACTTGGAGAATTTAGCAAAAAGTTGTTCCTTCATCAGGAGTTCCAATGTTAAGCGAAGGTGTTGCTCGTGCTCGGCTCGAGATTTTGAATAAATGAGAATATCGTCGATGAACACAATAATGAACTTATCCAAATAAGGCTTCCAGACCCTATTCATTAAGTCCATAAAGATAGCTGGAGCATTCGTCAAACCAAAAGGCATGACGGTGAACTCGTAATGCCCATATCTTGTGCGGAAAGCGGTTTTGGGAATATCTTCTTCGAGAACACGAAGTTGATGATACCCAGAACGCAGATCGATCTTGGAAAAGCATGAAGCACCCTGCAGCTGGTCGAAGAGATCATCAATTCGAGGTAGGGGATATCGATTCTTGATGGTGAGCTTATTAAGCTCACGATAATTGATACACATTCGAAAAGATCCATCTTTCTTTTTCACGAAGAGGACAGGAGCTCCCCAAGGTGAAAAGCTCGGTCGGATGAATCCTTTATCAGATAACTCCTGAAGCTGCTTCGATAACTCTTGCATCTCCGACGGTGCAAAACGATAAGGTGCTTTTGCAATCGGGTTGGCATTGGATATAAGGTCAATATGAAACTCGACTTGACGAACTGGAGGCAAACCAGGCAGTTCATCAGGAAACACTTCTGGATAATCCCGCACAATCGGAATATCCTGAATACTCTTGCTCTTGCCTTTCTCCTCGGTGACATGTGCCAGAAAAACAACATATCCTTTTCGTAAATAACTTTGGGCTTCCATACACGACATAAGCTTCAAACCGCCAGATGGCTTCTCGCCACGAATCTCCGGAACATCGCCAGAAGACAAAGGAATACGAACAATCTTATCGAAATAAACCACCTCAGCGTGGTGTTTGGTTAACCAATCCATTCCAATGATAATATCGAAACTCCCAAGTTGCATCGGTGTGAGGTCAATAGGAAAAAGATGGTTATCAAGGTTCAACTGACAATCACGAATAACAGAATCGAGAACAAGAGGTTTACCAGTGGCAACTTCAACAGATAAGGGTTTCCTCAGTTTAGTTCTGGGTATCGCAAGCAAAGGCTCAAATGACAATGAAACAAAAATTCTATCGACACCAGAATAAAAAAAATAGACGCAGGTCAATTGTTAACAAGAAACGTACCGTTAACCACTTCGTTGTCAGCCCTCGCTTCGTTTGCATTCAAATTGTACGCTCGCCCACGAGCGGGATTCACATTGACGTTGACGTTCGCATTCGGGTTCGCGTTAGCATTCGCGTTTGCATTCACCAGTCTCGGACAATTGTTGCGGAAGTGACCATACTCTCCACAATTAAAACATGAACCCGGTGGGAATCTCACAGCAATCCCCTGACCCAGAGCTGGAACCTGAGCAACCTGATTCTGTCCCAAACGATAAACATTGGCCAAATGCCCAAGTTTACCACACGTTGTGCATTGTTTGCAAGTTTGTTGTGCAAAGTGATGACCGTTGCAACGAGCACAATGAGGTGCGGTACCAGCATACGCTTTCTTTGCAGGTGGCTGAGCCGGTGGGTTCTGCGGGTTCTGAGCAGTCTGTGCTGTAACAACAAAAATCTGGGCACCCTTTCGCTTCCTCGATTTCTTCGACGTCTCTCCTTCCTTACCCTTACCCTTTTTCTTGTCCTTCCCTGGATCAGTCGCCTTCTTTTTATCACCCTTCCGGGTGAGTTTACCCTTCCTGACTTGAGTCTCAGTCAGGGTAGCAGACAACTCGATTGCTTGACGAAGGGTAGTAGGATTAACACCGGTCACAATCTCCAGAATAGAATCGGGTAACCCATCGATATATCTCTCGATTGCTTTCTCCAGGGGGGTAACCATGGCGGGACACAATAGACTGAGTTCTTCAAAACGATCCCTGTACGCACTATGTTCAGCCCCATCTTGCTTTAAATCGTCAAACTCTCGCTCCAAAGCCCGAGTTTCATGATGGGGACAAAACTCCTTCATCATGAGAGCCCGAAGCTCTTCCTATGTTTGTGCCAACACCACTTCGGCACCCCTGTCACGCATAATACCATTCCACCAGGTAAGCGCTCGCTTCTCAAACACGCTCAAAGCAAATTCAACCTTACGTGCATTCGGACACTGCACATGTCTGAATGTGCTCTCGATACTCTCAAACCACTGCAGGAGCGCAGTTGCTCCTTGCGACCCAGAAAACTTAAGCGGCTTCGCAGTATTGAAGCTCTTGAAGTTACACGGCGCATTGTTGTTGTTATTATTGTTGTTGTATATCTCGTGGACTTGGGTCACAACGCCGGGAAGCACAGCGGCCACTTGCTGAGAGACTAGGGCTGCGATTTCTTCAATAGTGAAAGATTGTGCTTCACGTCGAGGAGACATTGTCTAACAAGGAAACAGAGGAAACGAGTGAGGTTGAAAAGCAAAAGAGATATCCACAAAACGCAAGAGAGGCGATCATTCATTCGTTACCTCGAACAAACAAATGACACGCAGTGACTAATCAAAGTAAATAGGTCAAAAATAATGTATCGCGAAGACATGCTCGCCTATAAGTGAACACTCACCCCAAGAGTTCCCAGGTAAGAGTGACTGGTCCGATTATGTGGATTTGTACGAACACTCTAGCCTTAGACAGAAAACTCAGAGTCCAGGCACTCACTCTTCCAGTTTGCACGTGTTCACATTATTTAGACCCAAACTTTGACGAGATTTTGAAAACTTAAAGGGTTCAAAACCATATAATAGAGGGTTCAAAACCTAGTAATCAATCATCTTATAACAGACGATTAGTTTTCGAAGCGGGTTCGAAAATTGTGTTCTCGTTGTGGTTATCACCTAAGGATAGGTGACGATTTTGTTTTAAAAATCTAAACGCAAATAAACTTGCGTTGGGGTCCTAGAAGTTATAGTCTAGGTCAAAGAATTACTAATAACCTAATTCCCTATAACCATTGGCTTTGATACCAACTCTTCTGTCACACCCCGACCACGTAAAACAACAAATCGTGGCGGAAACGTCGGGGGGTGTTGTAACAGAATTATCATTTCATAACCATGGATATAAAAAAGTGTTTCGTTTTATTGATAATATTAAACATTAACATTGTTTTAACACAGAACAAACAAGTTTTATATCGTCTATCATAGTTATTATGTCACTAAGGCCTCGTCCAGATCCTATGTGACGTATGCATCCTAGATCGTCAATCAAGCAACAACACCTGAAACATATGTAAAAACAAAGTCAGCAAAGAAATGCTGGCGAGTACATAGGTTTTATAAGGGTATCGGAATGATGGCTTGTTTACATATATTGCAATACCTCGAAAACCTTGTTTTTTTAAAAAGTGTATAATATTGCAACATGATTACCCAACTCAAATCAAGATGGTTATAATTTATAAAATTTCATAGCCATGATTCTTAACCCGTAAAGCTTTTGTTTTAGTAAACCAATTCGTAAAACATCTTGTAAAAACTCGTTAATAAAACATCATTGTGTGACATCGTTTCGAAGATCGTTTACCCAAGTGAACTAAATAACGCCACGGTATGTAATATGTTGAAAACACTTATATATAAGAAGTACCAGCGGCGTATCTACCATGTTTTCACCACATTACACCCGTCCCGTTATCTAAACACTAGCCAAAAACCAATCGTTTACCCAGATCGTTTAACATCGTTTCCAAATCGTTCCCAAATCGTTTCCAAATCGTTTACTAGTTTAAATCGTTTAAGTCGTCCTCGTTTTAATTGTGATAACTTATATATGGTCGTCTCGTTAATAACATTCAAAACTTTGTGACTCGTTCATCGTTCAACTCGTTCTTGCATTAACAAACCTCCAAAGGGTAAGTTAACAATCATCAGATTCAGTCGTTACCCACAACACCCACACATAACCATGGGTATAGTGCAATAACGGGATTTGTCATATCATATGGTACCATAACCTAATACTGGTTGGCTTGATCAATGCTAATGAATGTCGTTCGTTATGTAACTACAACCAACAAGTTCGTTCACATTATCGAAATCGTTAATAGTTTAGTATAAATCGTTCTATTCATTTTTGAAATCATCGTTTAAACCTTGAAAACATTTTGTATATATGAATCACCCCAAAATAATTGAAAATAGTAAAATAGGGGAACTATGTACTCACATGTAGTGCAAGGTATCCTCAATCAATAGTACTTCAACAAACTCGAGTAAACCAGAGAAATCAAGCAGCACCTAGTAATTGAATCGCTAGTAAATAATAGACGCCTAATTCGGAAGATCGGACAGAATGAGGTCTTGCAACCCAAATGAGTGTTGGAACTCATGTGATATGGTTTAACAAGGCCTACATCCTAAATTAAACCTAACCTAAGTGCTTTCGACCCATCGTGACCCATTAAGGTAGCTTATGCTACTTTAACGCGTCGTACGCGCCAATGCGCGTTCGAGATGTCTAACTAGTCCTATGAAAAGTATTATATGCCTTAACATGTCTAATATTGTTGCTTAATCAGTTTAGATGTCAAAATTTAGGTTACATATGTTTAAAATGAATTTATGCATAAAAAGGGCATTTTGGTAAAAAACCTAAGGCATATAAACTACCTATCATACAACTAGCTAAACGTAGTGACCATAAGGTATAACCTCGGAAGGTTATTCCCTATACAACTATGGTCACCTAATGTGTTTGGTCGGATCCTAATGATCGACCAAACGGGTCAGGTTCGAAAGTATAAGCGATTGTTTAGATCGCTTACCTTTACGACCCTAGACAAGCACAAAACTAAAAGTGACGAGCTAAACATGTTAGAACATGTTTAACAAGATTTGAAAATAGGTTTGGTATCAAAACAAACGGTTTTGATACCCACAAGTAGTTTGGTTACAAAATACGCATAAATGCGCATTTTGGCCGAAACTACGACTCGTCACTGAACCTAGATAACGTGGTAATCCGTAGGTATAGTCACTAGGGACTATAACCATCGTGATTACGCTCATGTTATGAAGTTCAAACGAACTTCACATTGACCATAAACTGGTCAATGCAGAAAGTCAAACGCAGTTTGACTTTAACGCTAAAACGAATGAAAAGAACGAAAGAACACTTACAGAAGGTCCCCGCAAGTTTTGATTCTGATTTTTCTCTCAGGTAGGAAGCATATACTTCCACTTAGAGAGCATAAATCAGATTTCAAATTTTGGGTTTTGAAGTGAAATGGATTGGGTATATATAGGATTTCTAGAACCGTTAAGATCGTTCCTCGAAAACTGAGCTTTGATCTGGACCTTACATGTGTGCCCATGGTTTTCTAAAACCATGGGAGCCCCTAATATGGACTATGTTCATTGAATACCAGCCCATAATTTTGCAAAACCATGGGTGAAAACCATCACAGTTCATAGTGGACTAGGTTCATTGAATCTGCCAGAAATTTCAAAAATGGTCCCTGCACTTGTAAAACTTGATTTTTTTGGCACTTTTAAGCCCCGTTAACCCCATTTTAAGGCTCTAAAATAAAGTTAAAGTATAGGGAACTTAAAATATGCTCAAAAACATCTCGGATGTCGGTTCGTTTGGTCGTACGGTTGCGTTATTCGCTTAATTACGACGGAAGTCGTAACGAACGCAAAAACGATCCAAATTAAGCGACGAATGGAATTTTATCATGCCAAACACTAAAATAAAATATTTTAATGCTTACATAAATTTTTTTGGATGTCCGGATGTATTCAGAACGTAAGTTATGCGTGAAAATGCAAACTTATGCACTTTTTGACGCTTTTAGTCCCTGAATGAGCATAAAGTTTATTTTAGCATACCGAACCCCTCAAAGCCTATTTCTAAGCTATGTAAAGGTTATTTAGGGTATGTTTAACTTATGATCAAGTTTCGGAATGTTCGTTACTATACAAATCGGCATAGTTTCGCAGTTTGACACAAATAGTCCCTGCGATCGAACAAAGTTGATTTTTGACACACCAAACCATTCAAAACTTATTTCCAACGTTTCATCCTTTTGACACATGAAATGTTTAAAACTTTTAACCCAAATGTCCGCACTTACATTTCTATAATTGCTATCCACAGTTCTCATATACCAACGATTTAAACTTTCAAGATAATCGTTTTCTTTTTCATCAAACATTATTTCCATATTTTAAAAACAACATGTTCAAACAATCTGATTGGTCCGATCAATTAATGGGCTGACACTTCTCGATGAAATCAAAATCACATGCAAACTGAATTCACAACCCCGACAACATTAATGTCTTCTAAATTCTCATTGGGCCGAGAGGATGAATCACATGTTCACTTATTTAAGTTGATTACTTGGGCCAAGAGAAAGTATGATGTCACAAGATCTGATTCAATTTCTAATGCAAATTTGATTGGGCCACACAATATTAGTGGTCGACAAAAATGCATGGGCCGACAACTACTAATACTCAAAACAAATCTATTGTTAAAGGATTCTGACAATCAAACAATTAAAACATATTTGATTGGGCCGCAAATATATGAAGTCACATGAGTCAGTCCAAACGACTTGGATGTTTTCAAACGGACTACTGCTCTGAAACGGGATAGTCTAATCTCGTTTGAAACCGTTCAAACGGGATTGCAAGTTGAAACAAAATTGTCTTGTTCAAACGAAATCCTCAAACGTGATTATAGTTTCAAACGTAATCAGTAGTCTCTTTCAAACGGAAACGCCAATTTCAAACGTGATCACCTGTTTTTTTCAAACGAAATCGCGATTTTCAAACGGAATTAACCTCTTATCACGTTTGAAGAGCTGCTGACATCATCATTTTTCGATCTGTTTCAAACGGAAATACGTATTTTATCAAGTTTTAGTTCGATTTAAAGTCCAAAACTCTCAAGGATTGGTTAAAACACTGTTATGTATATTATATGTGAAAATCAGCCGTTTTTAACCGTGAAAAGTATCAATTTTATGAAAGAAGGTGTAGAAATCAGAATTTTCTAGCGAAAACGAGCTAAACGGTAAGAACTCTTCCTCCTGAGCTCTGATACCACATGGAGGATCGTGAGACGACCTAACGAGTCGATCAGAAGAGTGCTCAGACAGAATCAGAGGCGGAATTCATTGATTCTATCTTTGTTTATTGATCTAGAAGCAATTTACAACATGTAGACACTTCGACAGCACCTCGGTGTCGGAATCAAGAAGGTTACAAATGAAATCGCATCAAGGGTATTTATAGGGGTTGCTATTCCGTTTGAAAGTGGCATGACATGCTTCAAACGGAATGGCACTCCTCAAACGGAATGGCACTTCTCAAACGGAATTAGCTCAATCACATCTAAAACCTACCCTATTTCTCGTATAATGTGCCCTAAACCTTCTGAATACAAACAAGACTCGAACGAAGATGAAGTCGACAGACAACTGCACCAACAAAAAGGATCCTAGACAAGTTATCAGGACTATCAAAATGGGAGAAGCAATGATCTTTTTACAAGAATAATCGACCCAAGCAATACTCCAAGCATGACAACCAGAATGTGCTTGCAGTTGAACAAGAGGAAGACGATGAGGATTATCCTCACATTTCTGAATGTTGTTTTTCTGCTGATAATAGTGAACTAATCCTTGCTTTGCAGAATTAAGTGACAAGTCCAGGTGGCCAAGAAAGAATGAGAAGTCCGCGGCTAGCAAGGATAAATCGAAATGGTGTGCTTATCATGAGGATTTCGGTCATCTCACAGATGAGTGTGTAACAACCCTCGGTAAAACCAACACCCTCATAATATTTCCGACCCTCTAATATACTATAAAATGTCTCAATATGTTTTATATTACACCCCGTATGTGAAAACCGAGCCCGAATTATATTATAGTATATAAAATAAATAAAAATCTGAAATTAGTAAGTTGAGGCGGGCCGCGTAAGACCTCACCTCAACCTTACGCGGGCTGAGACAGAGCATCACACGCGATTACACCAGAGGACGACACGTGTCGACATCGTGTCGAGTCTAGTAGCTGACCCAGCTAAGCTATAATGTTGACCGCATGTTGACGCGGGCCGCGTAAGGCTTAGCCTTACCTTACGCGGGCCGCCTGAGAGTCAATATCAGCAACTATAAATAGCAGGCATCAGTTTTCAGTTTCCGTCGCTCATTCTCAAATCTCATTCTCGAATTCTGAAGTATTAGGCATAATATTTTGGGTATTATACCCCTAATTAGCGAGGTTCTGCTCCGTTGTAAGTATTATAACCCCAGTTTCATAATAGTTACGCTGCCCGATTGATTTAGGGTTCCGTAACAAGTGTCGTGGTTCTGCCCGACGTAGTTGTTGGAATGCCGTCTCGGGGAGGGTATCATTAATATTTTCAAAGGGTTATGGTACTAACCAATGTACATTTGTATAAATTATAGATTATATCCAGGAAACCCTTACGAAAAGCCTAAGACAGCAATGTGAGTTTATCCTCTTTTTGTTAATGTTTTTGGAATGTTTTACAAAACCTTAATTGTTTACAATGTGATTAAGCGGTGACTGAGTCTTTGTAGTTCTTCAATTACTGCCGGTATTATGGGGTTTTGTATACAAAATTTACTACGAGTAGTAGTAAGTCTGAATGACAGTGCATTACCATTGGACGACGAGTTAGCCAATGGGTAATTTGACCATAGCCATAGATCCGGTCGAGTGGCAAATACTGAATGAGTAATTGTGTAGAAATAAACAATGTGATCGCTCTCAATACTGTTTTAATTGATAAAATGATTCTTGATTTAACTGGGATTCACTCACCAGTATTTTCGACTGACAAATGTTTTTAAAACGCGTTACAGGTAACACAATGTGAACAGCCAATTAATGAAAGCCAGCTGGAGAGCACTGAAGGCTTGGCTGGAGAGCACTGAAGGCTTGGCGGGAGGTCGATTGTAAACCGCATTACATTAATATACTTCCCCATTTCAACGGGAGGTCTAATGATGAACCGTATACACACTTGGCGGAATTTTCATCGATATGCAGCACTATCGGGGGGCATAATTTTGCATTGGAGGAGGTCAAGCTTCGCTTATTTCAGTTTTCGCTAAAAGATAAAGCGAAGCAATGGTTTCTTACACTTCCGGCGAATGGTATTCGCACATGGGCTGAAATGCAACAAGTTTTTCTTGACGAATACTACTCAATGGCGAAGACCGACGATGCTAGAGATGAAATTCGGTCTTTTCGCCAACTTTCGAGTGAACCGTTACATGAAGCATTCACTCGATTTAAGGAATTGATCCGGAAGTGCCCACATCATCAAATCGAAAGGTGGGAGTTGGTTAAATGCTTCGTGAGGGGTTTGGATGATGAGACGTGGAACCGCCTTGAATCGACCAGCAATGGAACTCTATTAAGCAATCACGAGGATGACGATTGGGAGTTCCTAGAAAGAATGAGCAAGAGATCAAAGGCGAAAGAGTCGGCCGACCGAGCCAAAAAGCATCCCACCTCAAGGTCTTGGCCCGATCGTGATGTGAATTCTAAGGATCGAATTGAAACGTTAGAGCGGGAGTTGGCTCGCATGAAGAAAAGAGAAGTGAATGCGGTGCAATACGCCGTATGTGAGGAATGCGGAGACATCGGTCACCGGACCGAGAATTGTCAAGCCACTGTGGAGGTGAATCAAGTATATGGGGACCGAAGGCAATATGACATGAACTCCAACACTTATCACCCCGGGTTGAGGAACCATCCTAACTTTAGGTATGGTAATTCCTCCAACCAAATGAACCCGAATTTCCAATCGGTAAATCAAGGTGGGTATTCGCACCAAACTCGCCAAAGAGGTTACAACCAAGATGGTCACGGGTCAACGAATAATCAAGGAGGTGGTGATGATTTGAATGCAAAGATGGATGTAATGCTTTCGATGATGCAAGAGTCCAAGAAAGAGAATGAAATTCGGGACAAATCGCATGAAGCATTAGCAAAACAAGTGGGCCAACTTGCGGAGGAAATGGCTCAAATGAGGGGAAGCATGGGAAAGCTCCCAAGTGACACTACAGTGAACCCAAAGCATCAAGGTTCAAGCACAAGCAACGTGAGGAATGCACGCGTTAACGCGGTAAGTATTCTTTTAAATGATGAAGTTTGTAGTGTTGAAAGCATTCCACCACCACAATTAGTTGATGGTGTAGTGGAAAATATAAACGATGAGCCGGAAATTGAAAATGAACAAGAAACAACTTCACAAAGTAAAATTGAAAATGTAACTAAAAAATCTTTTTGTGAAAATTGTTTAAATCAAATTAAACCGATTAATGCATCACAAGTTGAGGAACGGTACCCACCGAAGGACGAGGGGTGGGAAAATTTTAAACAAGCTAAAATTAATTTGCCGCTACTTGATGACATTAAAAAGGTTCCGGCTCATGTGGAATGCTTGAAAGAGTTGAGCATCGAAAAACGGCACAATAAATTACCCAACCCGGCTGATTTAGTATCACATGTTAGTGCCGTCTTATCGAGTGCGCTTCCCCAAAAAGCTCAAGATCCGGGAGATCCTCTTATTCCAATTCAAATTGGAACATTCCAAATTGAGAGGGCGCTCTTAGATCTTGGAGCTTGTGTAAGCATCTTGCCCGGGAGTTTGTATGACCAATATGATTTTGGGCCATTAAAAATTTTGAGACTCCCGTGGTGTTGGCTGATCAGACTCCCACACATCCAAGGGGGATGGTGGAAGATGTGATTGTGAAGGTAGATGATTGCTACTACCCAGTGGACTTTTTGGTAGTAGACTATGTTGGGTGTGTTGAGGACACCCAACCAATAGTTATACTGGGTAGACCGTTCCTGGCAACTGCTAATGCCATAATAAATTGTGCAACAGGAACGGTAAGCATGAAGTTTGGGGACCGGGAGTTAAATTTAAATGTTTTTCCAAAATTTACTAACCCACTTGGTGAGGATACATGTCCCAAGAAGGACACGAATCCAAACAAAAAGGTGTGTGCTATGGTTGGTAGGTTTGGAGAAACAAAGAAGAAAACGGTCAAGAAGAAAAAGGCGAGAAAGTCACCTCAAGAAAAGAAGAAAGAAGAGGAGGTGAGGAAGTTTGGACCGTTTGGCAACAAATGGTATGAATCACCGGTGGGTGATTTCGATGAGTTTGTGGGCGGCAAGCACTCCATTCGACCACCATGAGGTGGTAAGTTAATTGTTGTTGTATACTTTTTATGGTTAGTTTTAGTTTTTTTTTTCTCCGTAGTTTTGTTGTTGTTGTATAATTTGTTATTTCGTTTTAGTAGTTAAATGAACGTTGTGGGTGTGTTCTCTATATAACCCTCACGAGACCTCTCGTCCTCCCAAGCTATTGGGGGGTTTAAAAGGGCTTGTTGTATAAGCTAAATGCAACCGTGATTCCTACGAAAGTGAGTTAGGTTTATTGTTGTTGTAAATTATTTTCCACATAAATCAAAGTGAAATAACGTATAGCTTGGTAATGTTTTCATAAAAGTGGTAGAACTAGTTAACTAACAAATTTTAATGGTTGTGAGAAGCATGCTTCTACACTAGGGTTAAGATTTGTAGGTACATTGGGTTCGTGGGACAACCGCTTTCATGAAGAGGAGAAGAGCATACGAAGAATGAGCTCAAAAACCAGGTGCATACGTTTCTTTTTTACTTTTGATCTTTAGATTAGCAAATAAGTGGAATGTATTTTGTATATTAATTTTCCGGGGTGAAATTTTTGGGGGAATTAGCCGTGTCACATCCCTTGTGCGTTAAAACTCTAGTTCTTACACATTGAGGACAATATGTACCTCGAGTGTGGGGATAGGGGAGTAGTAAAAGTTTTAGATTTTGACCCGTTCATTTAAATACTACACATTGAGGACAATGTTCACCTCAAGTGTGGGGATGGGGGAAAATTTCAAAAAAAAAAATCAAAAATGTCTTGTTTCAAAAGCGATCTTAAAAGCATAAGTACCTAAGTCAACGAGGGATGTCACAACCCATTTGGTCTATTGTCATGGTCAAGTTCGAATTAATAGCATGACGGGTATTTAGCGGGTGATTATTTGGGAATAATCCGCCTTAGAAACTAGTATTTTATGCATGTCACATACCATACCCTTTTAGATATGTGAGGTTTTGAGCCACTTTTATATCATAGATTACATACCTATGTTTCTTTGTTTGAGTGGACCATTAGTCATATATTGTAGAACTTGCAACTTTTGATACGTTTGAGACTGTAGACCGAATACAAGCACGAGAATGATTAAGGCATTAGGTAAACCTTTTCTCTTAAAACCATTTATCTATCCTTACCCGAACAAACCCCATAGTCGCCCATTTTGAGCCTAAACCTTTCGTTTGACACCCTATAGCCCATAACCCTTAAACCTTTTCTTTTAAAACCCGTGTGATGGAAATTCGATTATAGGAGTCGTATTTGTATAGTTGTTCTTGTTTGTTTGCATATAGGTTGAAAAAAAAATCAGAAAATATTATGAAAAAGAATTGAAAATCGTTGAAGAAAAATACAAAAAGAAGTGTTAGTAGTTGTTGAATAAAAGGCGAATCTTGTGCCTCATATTTGGTGTTTATAGTTAGTTTTGCTAGAATAGTCTTTCGTAATAAAAAATCGAATTTTCATCACCTTAGCCACTTTAAAATATCCTAATTCCTACCCTTAGCCTAGCCCCGTTACAACCCTTACAAAGACCTTATGACTTGTGCTTAGTGTTTGTGATCAATGGTGGAGAATGATTGAGTTGCAAGCTTATGCGGGTATGTGTTCTAATCGGTTTTGAGTGAATATTCCTTGAAGTGCTAATGCATTATAAATATTAGATAATTTACAAGCCGAGTGGAGAGAACATTGTGAGGGATGTGCATGTGTTGGATCTGAGTTTCTTTTTTATTGTATTTTCGTTTGTAATTAAGATGGAAATGAAAGAGTTGTGCAGCGGAAATAAGATGAAAGCAAACTTTGCATACAATCAAACGAGAGTAATACTTTTATCAAACATCTTTTCACAAAGAACCGAATGATTGAATTTGTTTCAACAACGATTACAATGATTGATGTAAGAATGCAAACTCCCCCTCAGCCAGAGCTCAGTAGTTTGTTCGTGCAAAGAAGACGATTGATCAAAAGAGCTAATAGAACAGTACAAAGTACTGAACTATTTATAGGCACTTGCAAACCACTGAGCATCTTAGCTGACGTCACCATGAAAGTGACATCTAACCTCCTAACAAACTCTAACTACTGATCTATAAACACTGATGTACTAAACTACTGCTATTACATTACATTACATTACATAAAAGACACTTAAACTGCTGCTGCATCCTTCCACTGCTGTGAACCCAGCAGTGCTTGTCCGGATCAGCAGTACTTGACCCAAGGCAGTAGATAGAGTCAACAGAGCTTTGGTCTTCCATCAGTCTTTGACTTTGGTCAGTAGATATAAAGCAGCAGTTGTAGGTCAGCACTTAGTATGATAAGCAGATAGGAGGTCAGCAGATATGAAACCACTTTCAAGGGGAGAG
This sequence comes from Helianthus tuberosus, assembly GCA_030545235.1. Classification (NCBI taxonomy): domain Eukaryota; kingdom Viridiplantae; phylum Streptophyta; class Magnoliopsida; order Asterales; family Asteraceae; genus Helianthus; species Helianthus tuberosus. The sequence continues at coordinate 10,904 of JARYGA010017117.1, read as the reverse complement.
ATTTGCATGAACCAACTGTAAACGTCTGCTTATTCTGGATCCACTGCTTTGATCCAGTTTTGGCTTTACATTATCTGTTCCTCTGATAGGGTTCAATCCCAACAATCTCCCCCTGGAACAGATAATGCCAAAACTCTTCATTATTTGTGGAAATCTTTATTGCCTCAACAACAGCTCCCTTATCTGACCTTTGAATTGTAGTTCAAAGTCAAGGGCATCTGTATCTTCATCATCCCTGCTGAGTGGAAGATCAAGGAGATCCTGCAAATCTTCAAGACTCAGGCCAAGAGCTTGTTCCCTTGATATTTTCTCCACTCCTCCACCAGACCTGAGCAAAGTCAATACGCAGGTCTGTTTGTCAGTTTCCCACTTTTGTATTTTTGAGCCTGGTGGGTTTCTTGGGAGATGTTTATTTGCAGAAGTATTTGGAGAGGCTGGCCTATTCATGACTGGCTGAGCAGTACTTGCAGTTTGATCCAAACCAAGAGTTTCCATGATCATTTTCTTTATACCCTCTTTTCCAAGGTCTTCACCTTCCATTAACTCTTTGATGGTTTCAGCAATCAGTTGTTTGTGTGTGTTGAAGTGGTGTGTGTTGATGGAACAACTGTTTGGCAAGCAGTGGTTTTTGTAACTCCTGCTGCATCAGCTGTTTTGTACGGTGGTTTTTGAGCAGACTTTGAACTTCTGGTTGGAATGGATTTGGGTTGCCTTACTTTTCTAGTAGGCCTCTTCTTTTCCTCAACAGGATTTTCATGATCCCTTGACCCAGAAGTACCCTGATCTGGATGATCCATTCTTTCCACCCTGGCTTTCCTTTTGGCCTCTCTATCTCTCTTCACACTTGCAATTGCTTCTGCTAGTGCATTTGTTGTCACATCAATCTTCTTGCTGCCATCTGGCAAAGGGATCTTTTTGGTCATGTTTGAATTTTCTGGTTCAAGATAAAGACCATCTTCTATACCCTTCCTTTTCCACTCCTTAAATTTCTCCCCCTTTTTGGCATTATCTTCTGGGAGGTCATAAATGAAACGTATGTTTGGAGGAGCAGTGCCAGTGGTGTGCAAGATCTGAGTTTTGAGAGCCTTTAAGTCAGCCTGAGTGTTCTTGAATCTTGACTCCATTGCATTTCTCAACTGTTGTACATGTTTTTCATGTTGCTGATCTACTAGTTGTGCTTGGTGTTGGAGAAAAGATTGAAATAGATTCCAGAGCTCATTTGTAGCAGGTGTCCTTTGTGGGGCAGGTGCTTGAGGTGGAATAGCAGTTGTGTGTACCTTCTGAACCTGTAACACCTGTTGGAGCAGATCTTTGAGTTCTGCAACAGAGTTATCAAGCTTTGCAATACGATCCGTCAATTTCTGGTACTTTAAACCATCACCCAAGTTAATGGGATCATCTGATTTCCCACTAGCAGTGGTTTTATCAGAGGTAGATGTAGGGAATATACTCCAAACATTAACCACTGATGCCCCTTTTTCTTGGTACTGGGGTCTTCTTCCTTCAACACTTAACAACCTTTTGATGTTGCCAGTAGGATAAATAAATCCACTGGTGGTTGACAGAGGTGCTATAAAAGGAATTGCCTCCAAGGAAGTCTTATGAATGTAACCACTGTCCAAATGTAACCCAGTGGGTGTAACAGTTGTAGTGGCTGCTTCACTTGGATTACCACCAAGAGTTACTTGTAACTCAAGGGGTATAACCTCCTCAGGTTGTGTTGGTGGGTTAGCAAAGATTGATACATCAGACCCAGTCAGTTGTTGAGGTATATTCTCATTAATAGGTGATTGAGAAGGACTGGATAATGCCTGGTTCAAATCAATTGCATCCAACAGTGGTTTTATTGGTGAGGGAAATGTGGATGTGATGGTTGGTGTAGAAGTAGGATGTGTCCCGGGCATTGGACTGTGGATGATAGAAACGAGTGTTTCCAGAGCATCATGATGTGGAGACCCTATTTGTACAACCTGTTCTTTTTGTGAAGAAACAGGAGGAGTTTTGGTTATGGGTGGAGATATTTGTACCAACTGCTGTGAGGAAGAAGCAGCAGTGGTTTCTTGTGACTTTTGTGTTGTCACTGGCAGAAGCTCTGGTATCTCATCCTCCAGAGATGCCTTTTTGAGGGTTTTGGGGGGTTTTTGTGTTTTTCTTTTTGTTGGCTTTTTGGTGATTGTAGGTGTGGGTTTCAAAGCAGTTGTGCTGCTGCTCTGATCACCTTGAGCAGTGGGCTCAGCAGCAGATACCTGAGGAGCAGTTGTAACTACTAAAATCTGCTCAGGCACCTCTGCTTGTGTTTTGCAGGGTGCTAACATCCTTGAAAAAGTTTCAGTAGTTAAACTGTTTATTTGAGTAGGAGCACCCTGATTTATTATAGTTAAATCATCCTTACTGAATTTCTTTGAAAAATAGTAACTTAAAAACCGTGGAAACAGTAAGAATGATTTTGTTTCAACATTATTAACCAAATCTTTAAAAATTTCCCGAGAATAGTTAAAATTTTCTCCTTGAAGAATAGCATATCCCAGATTTTGAATCTTTAAAGGGATTTCATTAAAAGAAGTGGTTTTATTTGAAACACATAGTAGGAGGGTATGAAATAAAAATCTGGTTGCAGAAGGAAAATAACCTTTTTCTAAGGTTATTTTCTTCATCATTGTGGCTTCATACCCTCGCTCAATGAAGTCAATTTTTAACTCGTTTTTAGTGAAAAAAATTTTACCTTCCTGATCACCGAGTTGAAAGACCTCTGAAATGGATTGTGGCGTGATTTGGACAGCTTTACCCTTTATATAAGAGTTTATGGTGGTTGCAATGTCGCCTTGTTTTTCAAGGGTTGCATTTTTCCAGAACTCCCTTTGGGTTGCCAAATAGATTGGTGCATCGGCAGTGATCAAGGTTTTGTACTTTGATTTTGCCATGAGATCAATGATGGAATCGAAATCTTTTGTGGTTCCTGGTTTTGTGAGAATACCCAGGAGATTGTGAGATGGTTTGTGTGGAATTTCAGTGGAGATTGCCTTTTGAGAGGCTGTTTGCGATGAAGATTTGGATGAGGGTTTTGAAGATTTCTTTGATCTTGTCATTTTGAGGATGATTGATCGAAGAAATTTGTGAAGAAATGTGAAGAAAAACTGCTTTGAGAAGAGAATTTTTAAGAATTCAATTCGATAGTAAAACCCTGTTTTGGTGGTGAGTGGGGGATTTTATAGGGAAGAAAGTGAATGCTGAGGTGGCAGCCGTTACAAAAGGTCTGACCAATATGTACTGTCCACGTGACAACCCCTGTTGAAAGTGAAGGACAGTACTTTTGTTGAAAGTGACTGATGAAGGCAGTGGTATGAAAGCAGTGGATGATTTTTACTATCAGTGGATAGCATATCAGTAGATAAGACACTGCTTTTGAACAACAGAGTTTATCAAAATAATGAGAGAGCAGGGGTTGACTTTCAGCAGTGGACAGACTTTTGAAGTATAGCAGACTTTTGAACAATCAGTGGTTAGTGGCAGACTTTTAAGGACTTAATGAAAAAACTTCATTTTTAACTATTTTTAAGGATGGAGTTTTGATTTTCTGAAAACATTTTGTTGCTTTTATTCATAGAAAAACAAGATGTTGCTTGTTATTCCATGTTCAGCATCCCAATCCTAGAGACCAAACTTTCAAAAGTGGCTGTATCAAGTGCTTTTGTGAGCACATCAGCCAGTTGGTCTTTAGTTGGGACATGATGCAGAGAAATCAAACCTTTTTCATAGCAGTCCCTCACAAAGTGATGTCTGATGTCAATATGTTTGGTGGTTGAGTGGGAAACTGGATTTTTGATGATATTTTCTGCTGCCTGACTGTCCAACATGAGTGGTGTCTTTAAGGCAGTGATACCAAAATCCAGCAACTGATTTTGAAGCCACATGAGTTGGGCTGTACAGCTTGCAGCAGCAATGTATTCAGCTTCAGCAGTGGATGTCGAAACAGCTGCTTGCTTTTTGCTTTGCCAAGAAACTAAGCAGTCACCTAGAAACTGGCACAAACAGTGGTTGTTTCTTGGTGAATTTGACAGATGATGAGGATGATGGTGGACTCAAGGATGTTTTAGCCATGTACTCATTCTTTTTCACATCAAAGTTTTTGAGGTACACACATGCTTGAGTTTTGTGGTTTGTTTTCCCACAAACAATGCAGCTTTCTGCTGAAACAATGACACTTGTTTTGTTTAGATCATAAGCTTTTAAGTGGAAACAATCTTTTGTTAGATGATTCCTTTTCTCACAGAATTCACAAAACAAGTTATCAATTTTTTCTTTCTTCTTTCTCTTTTCAGATTCCTTTGCAGCAGAGGTTTTAACCACTGCTGGGATATCTTTGAGAGGTATGACTTTAGCTTTTGGAGCTTTAGCACCATCAATTGATGTAAAGTCCATTGGCTTGAAATTTTCAAGAATATCACACTCATCAGACCATTTTGGTTTAAACTGATGATCTTCAAGCTCCTTGAAAGTGGAGGAGCCCATTGGTCTGTTAAGTGTGATTTTGTTGCCAAGTTTGTCAGTGATTTTCACTTCTTGGCCATTCTTGTTTGTGGGGATAAGCACAGTAGCTTCATCAGTGGTTTGAACAGAGTTTTCAAAAGCAGTGTTTTCATCATCATATTTTCTATACCCAACCCCAAACTTCACATTGCTTTTTCTCTGTTTTTCAAGCATAACCTCATATCCTTTGCAGGATTCCACCCATCTTTCACAAGTAATCTGGGCAGACTCCAACTCCTTTTTGCAAACTTGGTATTTTTCTACCATAGTTTGAAGTTGGGTTTTGGTTATACTTTGCTCTTCTTTTAAACAGCTGATTTCTTTTTCTTTTTCAGTCAATTTGTTTTTAAGTTCTTTTAAAGAGCTTTCAAATTTGACCTCATCAGTTAAGATTTTGTCCCGAAGGTTTTCATTCACCTCTTTGATGTTAGCAAAAGCAATTATGCAATTGTCTGAACACAGTTTTTCAAGAACTTGAGGAGATACCTTGGCAGCTGCCATCATTGCACAATCACATTGATGATCTTTATCATCATCAGCTCTTACCTTCTTTTCACCAGCCTTTTCTTCTTTCTCTTCTTCTTTGTCCTCTATGGACCATGGATCTATCATTGGTTCAATCAGAGTACCTGAACTTTCTTCCAACAGTACTTCATCAGCCACAGCCGTAATCACTGCTTCAATCACCTCTTCCACTGTTTCAGAGTACTGCTGTTCCCCCTCAGCTTCAACCCCCTCCTGTATTGACTCTAGTGCCATCAAACAAAACTCATCATGTGAAGAATCATTAGAAGCATAGAGTGCAAAATTTTCATCACAAAGATCATCAGGCATACTGCTCCAGTCAACAAACCCTTGAGTGAAAAAGCTTTGTTGATCTGGTTGTGTTGCTGCTGGAGCAGTGGTTTGAGGTGCAACAGGTTGCACTTGTACCTGTGGAACAGGGGTTTGAACATATTGGATTTGTGGAACAGTAGTTTGGACATAATGTACTGGCACAGGGGCAGCAGCATAGTGAGCAGTGTTCACTTGTGCTGCTGGGGCATATTTGGCATAATGCACAGTGTTTTGGTTTTGAGGTCTAGGATTTGAGCTAGGATGAGTAATTATGGGACCAGTATTTTGACTCCTACATTCCCTAGCAAAATGTCCCAACCTATTACACTTGTAGCACTTGATTTTCGATTTATCCAACCCAACCCTTAGATTCCCATGCAAACCTGGGAATTTTCTCCCTGTTCTTTTGTAAAACTTGCTAGTTCTAACACTTAGCAAAGCCAGTTGGTGCAGGATGTCCATTTCCTCTAAATCAGTGGGATCAAAATGTTGCAAATCATTTAGTTCAAAGCTTAAATTATCTGACATCTGGTTTTCGTTTGCAGTGAATGCATAACTTGCAGAGTGAGGATCAGGGTTGTTAAAGTTAGCTCCAGCAGTTATGTCAATGAAATGGTCATAACCCTGGTCCTTACCACTGCTCCCAGATTCTTCTTGACCCAAAAGAGCAGTGTTACCGAATGTATAATCATCAACGGCTTTTCCTGACTCTTGTAACTTCCTTTTCTGGTTCAACTCCCTTTCGTAGGTCAGGAGTCGACCATGGAGTTGGGTCAAGGTCAGATCCTTGAACTCAGGTGAATTTCTGGTGACAAAGGCTATAGTGTCCCATTTTTCGGGCAGTGACCTGAGGAACCTGCTGTTTTGAGTTGAGTTTGTAAAAGTGGTATTAACAAGCCTCAGTTCACTGATGAGACAACTAAACCGCTCAAATTGTTGAGTCAGTGATTCACCTCTAACATGACAAAACGTTTCGTACTGTTGGTTCAGGATTTCCCTATTGTTTTCTATAACTTCTTCAGTACCTCCAAACTGTTCCTTAAGTGCGTCCCACAATTCTTTGGCACTGTTACAATGTAACAGTCCAGCATATATTTCATTGGGCAGCGCTGATGCTATGATGCTAAACGCTTTAGCATCTAGTTCGATCTTTTGAAAATCAGTTTCGGTGTAATTTTCAACTGGTTTTGGAACGAACTTTTTAGCATCTTCAGCGCTTGGCACTGAAGGAACATGAGGACCAAAGGTGACAGACCTCCAACAACCTGTGCTTTGTTGAGCGAGGATGTGACCCATCCTCCTCTGCCAGATGTTGTACTCATTTCTTTTTAGCATAGGTGGTTTAAAAAGTGAGCCAATGTTGTTTTTATCATCCTGAGATTGTGACGTCATTCTTGTTGTTTTACAGACACTGAGAAATCAACTTTAATGGTGATTTATCCTTGCTCTGTTTTTCAACGGACGAACAAACGATCAGTATCAACTGTTATGAGCTGAACTATTTACGTCAAAATGATTGTTAAATCAAATTTGACTGTCCAAGCTCTGATACCAATTGTTGGATCTGAGTTTCTTTTTGATTGTATTTTCGTTTGTAATTAAGATGGAAATGAAAGAGTTGTGCAGCGGAAATAAGATGAAAGCAAACTTTGCATACAATCAAACGAGAGTAATACTTTTATCAAACATCTTTTCACAAAGAACCGAATGATTGAATTTGTTTCAACAACGATTACAATGATTGATGTAAGAATGCAAACTCCCCCTCAGCCAGAGCTCAGTAGTTTGTTCGTGCAAAGAAGACGATTGATCAAAAGAGCTAATAGAACAGTACAAAGTACTGAACTATTTATAGGCACTTGCAAACCACTGAGCATCTTAGCTGACGTCACCATGAAAGTGACATCTAACCTCCTAACAAACTCTAACTACTGATCTATAAACACTGATGTACTAAACTACTGCTATTACATTACATTACATTACATAAAAGACACTTAAACTGCTGCTGCATCCTTCCACTGCTGTGAACCCAGCAGTGCTTGTCCGGATCAGCAGTACTTGACCCAAGGCAGTAGATAGAGTCAACAGAGCTTTGGTCTTCCATCAGTCTTTGACTTTGGTCAGTAGATATAAAGCAGCAGTTGTAGGTCAGCACTTAGTATGATAAGCAGATAGGAGGTCAGCAGATATGAAACCACTTTCAAGGGGAGAGATTTGCATGAACCAACTGTAAACGTCTGCTTATTCTGGATCCACTGCTTTGATCCAGTTTTGGCTTTACATTATCTGTTCCTCTGATAGGGTTCAATCCCAACAGCATGAATTGATTGGTTTCACGGGCGGGTTAATCTTGGGTAACCATTTGTGTATGTGAAATCACATTACCGTTAAATATATTGAAAATTGTAAAGAGTTTGAACTTTAGCATGACATTGGACCTTAACCTTCGTCTCGGGAATGGGGAGTGTATTTGTTGTTCGACCCACGTGAAAGTGAAAAACAGATTTGCTTGAGGGCAAGCAAAAGACAAGTGTGGGGATGTGATACGTGGTTGAAAACCGGTGATCGTTTATGCTTAAGTTGATGTTTTTACATAGCTTTTAATCTTGAATAGCCTACTTTTAATGGGATTTGTGTTTTACAGGTCTAAAAGAGTTTAAGGAGCTAATCGGGAGCTTTACGGAGCACCGGGAGCGAACGGGATCAACCGGGGAGGTGAAATGAACAAAACCGGGTTAATCACGAAGATTGGATGTGTTTTGGGGGAAGTTAATGAATTTAAAATGAATATATTGGAAGATGGCATGATAGAGGGCTGAATTACGAGTACGTGGGCGAAAACGGTGCGTAAAACGGAGCTATAACGAAGAAGTTATGAAGAAAACAAAAAATGGTATTTAGAGGCACCGTAGGCGACGCCCAAAAGGGCCGTCGGCGACGGCCTCTGGTTTGTTCCGTCGGCCAGAAACCTCCGTAAACAGCTAATTAAGCCGTCGGGCGAAACTGAAACTTCTAGGGGTCGTCGGGGACGCCCTAAATGGCCGTCGGCGACGCCACCTGCATTCTCATATCGCGAAAAACTTGATTTTTGAGTTGGGGACGAGTTATAACATCAATTTTGACCAAGAAACGGGGGTTACACATTGTTTTGGAGTTTGAAAGTGATCTTGGAGCCATTACCATCTATTATTCACCAACCATTCCATCATCTACACAATCGAACACACAACTAATCATCAAACCCTAGTTCACCAATCCATCATCCTTCTCATCATCACCATTTCATAAACCCTAATTCTCCATCACTCCTTCATCCTACAAGCTTCAAGATGACTCCATCCGCATTCCAAACATCCGGTGATCAAGTTGCATCAACCATGAGCGGCTAATCATCTCGGTTTCACCCCGGTGTAGGTAGTTGTTAATTTTAGGGTTTCAATTTGTTCTTGTTTCATCTTAGTGACAATTTGTATTTGGTTTTTGAAACTTTTGACAATAGTATTACATTTGTTACGAATTCGTGAATTGTCGAACGATGTTAAAAGTTATGACTTTGCGAAACGGTGATATGTAATTGTACGTTGTCGTTGTTAGGATTTACTTGTGTTGATTACAAAGTGTCTTTTTGTCCGTTCTTCGGGGCGTTGATAGCTAGTAGCACCTAAGTCACGGTACACTAAATCCGTTAATCGAATGCATTTGAGTTGAAACTAAAACTTGTAGAAATCCTAGGTTAACAATTACCGAAACCGGGTGTGATTCCTTTTTATTATTATTGTTCTAGTATCCAAATTTCTTGCAAGCGTTAATTAGTAGTTGTTAATTAATTAATCCAATTCCAGTAGTTCAAATTCACATCTTTCTACTAAACAAAAATACAAAAATATCTGGCAAGCTTCATAATTGTGACAATTCTTTATAATTCAGTCAAATCCATACACAAACCACATACTCTTCGTGGTTCGACCCCTTGCTACCACTAGCTATTTGTTAAGGGTAATTAGGGCATATAAATATTATCTTTGACCGGAGCGCGACACTCCGATCAGTAGGAAAAGGATGCGAAAATTGCAACAACAAAGGGCTTTAGCAACTATTAAGAGAGAGACAAATGCCCATACTCAAGATATGCTAAATAGAAGCCTAGCTAATTTCCATATCTTAGCTACAACTGCTGCTGACCCAAGTCTGGAACAATTAGTAGCCCCACAACCACAAAACCCAGAACAACCCATGGAGATAGAAAATCAGGAAAACCAAGTGGAGATGCACGAATTTAACCCAGAAGAAATCCTTAGGGTACCTGCACCAAACCCACTGGACCCGAATTACGACCCCTGGTGGGATGATAATAGGGATTTTGTGCAACGTTACCCTATCCAGGATTATCCACCCATACAGAACATAGAAGTTTACCCAGGTATGGACCTTTTAGATCCCTATTACCAAGATAACTACATTAGGGAGATTTTAGAGGATCCTTACCAATTTCAGGAATTGTCACCCCCATATCAGGAACGCGTACCCCAGATTCCAAACCCAGTCCTAGAACTTGCACCCCCAATGAGTGCAGAAAACGTTCAAGAACTTAGGACTTTCGGGGAGGAAATTTTAGAAAGCAGTGAGAGGATGCGTCAGGTGGGAGAGCATCTCGTATGGAAATACGATGAGCGCAATATCGATTTTTGGATAAATCCATATCCGTGAATGTTAGAATGGAGGAAGTGGTAGTAATAATAATAAAATAAAATAAAATAAAATATGTGTGTACGGATGCATATTACTATTTTATTTCTGTTGGTATTGTAATCTTTATTTCTGTACTAGTGTATAATAGACGCATAGTATATGGAAAATAGTACAAGTAGCAATGATCTACTTTTTTGGCTAGATTGCGTGTCATGTAAATTGCAATATTACTTATTATCTTGTGATATTAATATGGGATAAATGTTTAAAATCCAGATGGCCGATGAAGAAAATCAAGGAAATATGAATAACGATAACCAGAGTAACATTAATGTGGTTAATGATAATCCAAGTATCAATAACAATGTAAACCAATGGAATTCTCAGGCAACGAAGGGGCCATTGCAACCTTACGCTGGATAGAGAAAACTAAGGCAGTCTTAAGGATAAGTAAGTGTGTTGAAGAAGACAAGATACTGTTTGCTTCTAATCTGTTTAAAAATGCAGCACTAGAATGGAGGAACACTATCCTTCAAACAAGAGGGAGTGATAGAACTTACAATATGACATGAGAAGAATTTAAGGACAAGGTAGAAAGGAAATTATGCCCACCCAATGAGAAGGAACAGATAGCAAACAAATTCCTAAATCTTAGGATGACTGGTGTGGATAGTAAGGGATACACTAAAATATTCTTTGAATATGCCAGAATAGTGCCAACTCTTGCTTCACCAGAACCAGTGTTAATCTCCCGTTATATTTGGGGATTAATCGGAGAGATTAAACATGTAGTCAAGGCAGCTAGACCTCAAACTATAGAAGCAGCTGTAGAACTAGCAAATACCTTG